>SKCR01046292.1:0-76260 GCA_019454045.1 Zanthoxylum bungeanum
GCATTTCGAATTCGAGCGCGGCACGCAAGTCACATCTAGCGTCAAATCGCTAGTCGCATCAATCATCAAATCAATTGTCACTTTGAGTGATGTGACTGGGACAACATGTCACTTTATTAAAGTGATGTGATATGACTTAAAGTAAAGTAGAAATGATGTGTGAAAAGTAGAAAGCATTATTAGACTTTTGCTTTTTACTTTTAAAATATATGATAATGATTTATATATTTATTTTGTTTTTGAAAATAAAATTAAAAATATATAAACTTATCACTCTCTCTCTCCAACATGCAACACAGTTCACGATTTTCTCTCTTCTCCCTCCCTTTTCTTCATCTCCTTCACGCATGGTGCGATTTTCCTCTCTTATTTTTTCTGGTTCACCGAATTTTTGAGAAGCAAAATGGAAGATGATAAGTGCTAGCACACCTTGAGTAATACATAGGTGATAGGGAAGTGTCTTCTTGAGCTTGGAAAGCTTGAAGCTTGGAGCTTCAATGGAGTCATCCATGGCCGAATATGGAGGAGACTTTCACAGCCCAAACCGTGCGTCCACTGCAGTTCCAGAAGCCATTGCCGAGCTTGGAGGGAGCTTAAAAACGCATGTTCTTCATTTCATCAAAACCGTTCAATGTGAGTTATGTTTCCGCCTTACTCCTTTGATGTGTTCATATGCGGTTTTTATGCATGATTTGTGATCCTTGGGACCTTGATTTTGAACTCTTACAGTATCCTATACTTAAATATATGAGAACTATGCCGTTGTGCCCTCACAACATGCACAAGTGCAGTACTAGTCTATTCCGCATTATCGATGTCCAATCTCGATAATACTACGACTAGGGATATTTAATGATTAAACCTTTATGGATTGATACCGTCTCATATCATCACAATCCGGAAACTAATCATAGGGACTCTTACCATTTATATCAAAGTAATAAATTACAAAACGGTAAAAGGCAATTTCATTACTACATAGTTAATTTTGTACAATAATACAATATCATTTACAAAATATTGACGCTATGGGTCAACTGTCTAACAGATGGATACTTTACATTGATCCTAGATCAAATCTCTCATTTTCTCTCTCCAAAGCTAGCACATGTATTTACTTCTACCCGTTAAACTACACTTCTAAGAAACCTCATTGACATTGAGGGGAATAGGTGAGAAGAGAATACAAAGAGTATAGTGGTGATAAGGCTGGACACGCAGGTCCAATTAATAAATCAAATTTATTACAATTTCCAAAATGGTCCCACCCGACTAATATCCATCCGATATACATTATTCATGCATCGCAACCATGTATTCACACAAGCATGTTATCAATCAATCCAATTAATTAATCTGATAATTAAGTGATCATCCAATGTTCAAACAACGATTTGATTTTGTGCGAGTCAAACTCGTCTTTGCGAATAAGTATTCAAAGTACACATTCTTGAATTAAATTAAATACAACATTAATCCAATTTAATATGTATTTAATACTAATTCATTTATTTAATTCCAAATTAAATATTACACTATATTTAATGAACCTATACGACTTAAATTCCAAATTTAATCGCAACGGGTCTCAAAGCCCGATTAACGTCCAACGTTATTTAATTCAAGTCCAATGGGCTTTTAATTAATTTCTTAAGGCGTGGACTTTTGGTCAACTCGGGTCAAGCCGATAACCAAAGTCCAATCCGGGAGTTACCCCATAAGCCTTTAAATAATTTTGGCCCCTAGGCCCAATTAAATAATTAAGGTCCATTAAGTCATAATTGGACCTTTTGGATTCGGTTTTGGGCCTAATAGGATTCAACCAATTTTGCCTAAACCTAACTTTGTTACAAACAAAGCCCAAAAGCCCAATTACAACCTAACAAGCCCAATTTCCAAAATCAAGCCCAAATTAATTAACTTATAATTTCCAAATTTCACAATTAATTAACTAAGTGTAATACACAATCAATTACCCAATTAACATTTCTAAAAACATCAATTAGCCTAATAATCATGCACTTTAACAACCAAATAGTGTCCAACACAATTCAAAAAATCAAACCCAATTTACATGCTTTCAAGTCTCGGCAATTAGGGGTTTTTCAATTCGATTCGGTTTCAATCCAATTGAATCCACAATCATCATTTCCCAAATCAGTTTAACTCATCCAATGAATCAAACAACAAAAATCACCATGAATTTCATGCCTTTGATTTTCGGCCAACCCACTAATTTGGGCAAAATGTTCCAAATCAAAATTCAATCCAATTAAACTTCAATACAACATTACCCAATTGTTTTAAGTCACCCAATGATCAAAAAACAAAATAATGCCAAGCCAATTTAGGGTTCATATTTACGGTCCAACCTTCACCTTCAATTTTGGGGAAAATTGGATCCAACCAAATTTCTTGAAATTGATCATGCACAATCTTAATTAAACATCATCCAAGCATGCTTAAACAATCAATTTAACCAAAACAAGTCAAAATCGATTTTGCCCAAAATAAACCCTAACTTTTTTTCATGCTTGATAATAGCTCTGATACCATTGTTGAGTTCTAATATAGGTCCCAAGATCAACAAATCAAGCAAGAAAACGCATGAATACACAACATAGGAGGTGCGGAATATACTCACATTGAATTCAGTTTTGATGCAAAGAAGAACAAAAATGTTTTGGCCTCCTCCATGAAGCTCGGCAGGTAGCTAGTATTTGACAGGGGGCTGCTCGTTTTTGGTCCATCTTGTTCCTTGAAGATTCGGCCATTGAAGACCTCCATGGAAGCTCCAAGCTTCAAGCTTCAAAAATTAATTCCAAGCTCACAAATTCGTTTCCCTATCACCATAGTATAAACCCAAGGTGTGTGCTAGCACCACATCTTCTTCCTTGCTTCTCATTTGCTCAGTCAAAACCAGAAGAAAAGATGAAGAAGAATCGGCCAAGAAGACCGTGAGAGAGGTGAAGGGTTTTTGGCTCCAAAAGCCTAAAACCGTAAGTCTTGCATTAGGGAGAGAGAAAAGCCTTTTAGTATATATATATTATTTTATTTACCAAGTAAATTAAATAAATGATATACACTACTTTTAATTCAAAAGTCATTAAGCAAAAGTCTTTTAAAAGCTTTTTCACCAACTCAAATCAACTATTCACATCAAATCCATCCACTTAATAAAGTGACAACATGTCATGTCACATCACTCAAAGTGACAAGTGACTTGACGATTGATGCGACTAGCGATTTGACGCTTGATGTGACTTGCGTGCCGCACTCGAATTCGAAATGCGAATGCGCTCGCAATCACTCTCGGGCTCAGGTTCGTTAATTCCAAATTAACAAATTTTCCGTCGCGTCGTAATTAAATGATTACGCCTAGCGAATTCACTATTCATGTCGCTAACAATTAATGCTAAATTAATTCGTTCGCCCGAATTAAAATCTAATTTCAATTCCGCGTCGAAATCTATTTCGCATAATATATCGAATATATTATTTTATCGATTAATTCCAAATTAATCATTCTCTCTCTTAATTAATATTTTATCCCAGATAAAATATCTCCGCAATTAATCCCAGATTAATTTTCTCTCTCTAGAAATTAATCTTCTCTCTTTACTAATTAATACCAGATTAATCACAGTGCGAGTCATACGTCATCGTTGAATCTTCAGGAAGCGACCCATGAGATCTCCGGATATGTTGGCAGTAAATACGGTCGTCGGACTATCCGAACACGTAAGTACCACGTACTACGTTTATACCAATTTACAAGACAAGGTTGGCTTCTAGCAAAGCGCCATGCCTACCCAATTCTCCAGAAATATTCTTACATGAATATATAGATCTGTATCAAGCGTAGTATACAGTAGTATTGTGTATATCGGCCCAGTATCGGATAGTCACGTGCTAGGGCTGGGGCTGGATAAGTGTCTGCCCCGTCCGAAGCACATGTCGGATGTCTGGTAACTAGTCTCTATAATCGGATATGCATGACCTAGTCATAATATCCCGATGGTTGCGCAACACTTAAGAGCACTAATACCGTATCCTGCGTGGCATCATCTCCACTATAACTGAAGTGATACTTCCGTCTTGACATCACACCCAATACACTACGACTCTCTGATAAACCCAGAAGTGGTGTACGTAGAACCGGTTAAAGACCTGTACCACCAAGACCAAAGTCTATCGATTATCGTAAGTATTAGCGATGCAAGTCTCAGGTTAAGACTATACACACCTACCTTGATTTCGGCCTCCCATAGACACATAGTCATAATACCAATGGGATTCCGAGGGGTCTATCCAGAGCGAAGCTGTTTCCCGTACCATCGGTGAAACACGACCTCCTATCGCACTTGCATAAGTATCCAATACTTATATATATGAGAACTATACCGTTGTGCCCTCACAACGCGCACAAGTGCAATACTAGCCTATTCCGCATTATCGATGTCCTGTCTCGATAATACTCCGGCTAGGGATATTTAATGATTAATCCTTCGGGGATTGATACTGTCTCATATCATTCTCAATCCAGGAACTAATCATATGGACCTCTCTTCATTTATACATTTATGGTGATCTAATCACAAATGATGAGAGTGAAATTTCCTTGTCACATAGTTAATTTGTACAACAACACCGTGATCTGTACAAATAGTGACGCTATGGGTCATTTTGTCCAACAAAATTAACTATGTGACGAAGGAAATTGCCATTTTATCATTTTGTAATTAGATTACTTGAATACATAAAAGTCCTTATGATTAGTTCCGGATTATATGATATGAGATAGTATCAATCCACTAAAGGTTTAATCATTAAATATCCCTAGTCGTAGTATTATCGAGAGTGGACATCGATGATGCGGAATAGGCTAGTATTACACTTGTGCGCGTTATGGAAGCGTAATGGCATAGTTCTCATATATTTGGGTATTGGATACTCATGCCAGTGTAATAGGAGGTTCTATTTACCGATGGTACGGAAACAGCCTCGCTCTGGATAGACCCTTCGGAATCCCATTGGTAGTATGACTATGTGTCTATGGGAATCCGAAGCAGGGTAGGTGTATTTTGTCTTAACCTGAGACTTGCATCGCTAATACTTACGACAATTAGTACGCTTTGGTTTTGGTCGTCCATGACTTTAACAGGTTCTATGTACGCCTCTTCTGGGTTTATTGAGAATCATAATGTATTGGGTGTGATGTCAAGATCAAAGTATCACTTCAGTCATATGGAGATGATGATCACGCATGGATACAGAACTGGTACTCTATTATGTTGCAACTATCGGGATAATATGACAAGGTCATGATTATCCAATTAAAGAGATTAGTTGCTAGTGATCCGATATATGCTTCGTGCGGGGCAGACACAACTCCAGCCCCGGGCCTAGCATGTGACATCCGATACTGGATCGCAATACACAATACTTGGTATACTACGCTTGATATAGATTATGTATTCCTTAAAATGATATTTCTGGAGAATTGGGTAGGCACGATGTTTTGCTAGAGCCCAACCATGTCTTGTAAATCGGTAAGAACGTGGTACAGGGTACGCACGTGTTCGGATAATCCAACGACCAGATTTACTGCCAACATATCCAGGGATCTCATGGGTCGGTTCCCGAAGATTCACAGACGACGTTTGACTCGAATAGAATTAATCTGGGATTAATTATGAGAGAGAGAAAATTAATCTAGGATTAATTGCGGCAAGAATTTATCTGGGATAAAATTCGATTAGAAGAGAGAGAACGATTAATTTGGAATTAATCGATTAAATAATATATTTGATATATTAAATGAAATTAGATTTCATAACGGAATTAAAATTGGATTTTAATTCAGGCGAACGAATTAATTTAGAATTAATTCGTAAGAGACTTTCGTAATAATTTTGTGAGGCATTAGTATTTTATTAAATTTGATTTAATTAAGTCGCAACGGAAAATTTGTTACTTCGGAATTAATGAACCCGAGCCCGAAATGTGTTTAGCGGGCCCACTCGGATTTTGAATTTAAAGTGGGGCCCACATCAAGTCACATCACTAGTCAATCTCATCACATTTTTATTGATGGAAGTTGTTAGTTGGTGTTAGCTTGTAACTTACACAAGCTTACTTTATTTTGATGTGTGATTGACTTTTTACTAACTTTGGAAGTTTGGTATTAGTTTATTTTGCTTTTGGAAAATGAAAACATATTACTCACTCTCTCATTTTTACAATTGGCGTGAAACCTCTTCCCTCTCTCCCATTGAAATTGCCGAGAGTTGCTCTAAACACCAAGGAGATTTTGTTGCAAAATATTCCATTGCTAGCACATTAAAGAGTCTACAAATATGATAGGGAAACTATCCCATTGAGTTTGGAATTCAAAGATCAAAGCTTGGAGCTCATCATTCATACAAAGGAGGGCTTGAAGCACTTCTCAAGGAGGCAAAATTTTTATTATCTGCATATCCACCTTTATCGATCATTGTGAGTAATTTTCCGCAATCTCACTTTGTTTATTCACACATGTTTATGCTTAATAGATCATGGGCATATTCTAGGAGAACCCAACATGGAGACAATCAGATCCCTAGACTTCAGTAACAGACAATCTGATGAATCACAGACAGCTATGTCATGTCCGGCCAGATTTAGGATTTTCAAGGAATGTCCGGCTGGCTTTTTTGGCTAGAGGTAAGGTTGGTCAGACATAGGTGATCTCCAGCTAGATTTTGGTTGTGTTCCATTAAGTTTATATCTTTCCCGGAACTCATCTTTACGCTTCCCCAACTTTCAGATGGTGTCCCAGTAAGAGACTTATCATTGGGCTGTGTATAAAAACGTTGTGTCTACGATCATTTGCTCATTTAGAATCTTTTACATTGTAAGAGATTTATTCTCCATTTGATTTGTAAAACTAAACTTTTGCGTAATCTTGCCTCCCATAAAGAAGAATTGTAAAAATTTGATTCACTCCCAGAAGTTGGATTGGGTCATATTCGCACCTGGTAAAGAAGAAGTGTAAAATGTTTGATTGTAATTCAGAAGTCAATTGGTGATAGTTAATCCTCTAGTTCAGATAGCTTGGAGTAATGATGTGTGCGGATTTATCAAACTATTTAAAAATCGTGTGTGCATCTCTTTCTAATATCCTTTGCATTTCAATTTGATAT
Organism: Zanthoxylum bungeanum; assembly: GCA_019454045.1. NCBI lineage: Eukaryota > Viridiplantae > Streptophyta > Magnoliopsida > Sapindales > Rutaceae > Zanthoxylum > Zanthoxylum bungeanum. The sequence continues at coordinate 7,185 of SKCR01046292.1, forward strand.
TATTGAAATTGATGAGATATTGGTTGTGTTGAATTGAAATACTTATTAAGATTTCATATTGTTTAGAATTGTGGAGTTCTCAGGGGGATTTAATTGATTCAATTAAATATATGGAATGTTTAGGATTAAATTGTGATAAATTAATATTCTTTAGCCTTACAAGTTTTATTTATAAATTCACCACTCTTGGGTAATTTCTGCCATACTTAGCGAGAATTTCATATGTTTGTGAAATTTTTAGTTGTTTCCATTACAAATTGTCAAGTAAGAGTTACCTTTGTACTTAGACCTTGTACTCAGTTTCTATGACTAGGGCTTATCTTTGAGTGTTCTGTATCCTTCGTTAAAAATCTGGAACATTCATATGCTAGTACTCATCTACTGCAAGCCATGCATTGAAGCAAATTTGACAATAAATTATAGGTTTGAAGTTTGACTTCATTCCACTATTAGATTTTCCTCTAGTTATGCCTCTATTTCCTCTTATTACTTAAAAATTGTTGGATCTGGTGTTTTTAGATTGCTATTTTGAAACTTTCCACCATTTTTATTTTTGCTTTGCCAGTTACTTCTCTATTACTTGGCAATAAGGTTTGCACTATAGTAACATTATTGTGATGAGTTTTGTTCAATCATTGTTTCATAGTTGATGAGGTTTGGAAGTGAGGTAAAAAACCATTGATTCATATGTATTATCAAGACTAGTGAAAATGTATGAAAACTGATTGTTGATGGCTATTTTTTTCGTTCTAGGGGTAATTCAGGAAAATCACTCATCGAACAAACCTCCCTCGACTGTGAATTTGTTTGGTTTTATTGGCAACCAAACACAAACTTGGCAGAAGATACAAACAACAGACAAGACAAGGATTTTAACATGGTTTGGCGGAATGGATCCAACCTATGTCCACAGGTGTAAGGGAAATAAAATCTTTATTATGTGCTCGAGTTTCACTGACCTACACTAATTCTCGCTTACACATAAGCTTTTTGCTCTCTCTTTTACAAGTTATATGTGAAACAAAATTAGCCAACTCATTACAATGAGTTATCCACCCCCTTTTATACTAGGTCAAATTCTACTATTACAATAACTCTTGACGTCAAGTACGTTGCTAAGCCAATATTGCCTAGGTTTTCTTCCCTAATTACCCTACGGATAATAGCCCAGCCACCTACACCTCTACTACATGCCATCTGAACTTCATTAAATTATCCATTCTTAGTAATTGTTACACGCTCTTCCCATGTGCCAGCCTGTATTTTAACCACTCCTATACGGTTGCATGTTTCAGTCAATAAGCTTGCAGCCCTGCTCTGTACCATCAGCCGCTGGTCTAATTGAATCTTATCAATCCTTGGGAAGCCCAAAATTCCTTTTAGGGCATACATCGCCCATCTAAGAACACAATGCTACAGCCCCAAACAACATCATGGGGTCAGTCCGTCGGAACAAGTAACATTTTTCACTACATCTACTAACAGGTCGGGTCGGTAGAAAAGCCTTCACTTCCCCCAACTTCTCTTCAAAAAGGTCAAGCCTGTACTGAGCCCCTTTTTCACGTAGAAATATTGAGAAATAACTTCCCTCGATGACAGCCCAAACTGTTATGATTTTGTTCTACCTTTTATCTTTTAGGCACTACCTTCCTCAGGTGTATGTGATTGTGTTGGGGTTTTAGGGGCAAAATCCGGTAACGCAGCGGAAACGGTGGAAAATCAAATTTTCCGATTTCAAAACTTTTTCTCGGATCAATTAAATAAACATATTTATTTAATTATCCAATAATCAAATTATGAAATAAAAATTCAATAAATCATATTTAAGTGAATATACCGAATTGCCCTTACACTTGGTATTTTGTTTATTTTAGTCCGAAATTGATCAAATCAATTTTGAATGATTCTAAATCATTAATAAGATGAATTAAACATGTTCAAAACATCAAAACACCAAAAGCAACCAGAAACCCAAAAATTCTCATTTTGGCCGAGAGCCTCCATTAGGGGGGGTTTGTGCATTTTGTGATTTCATGTTTTGATCATGACTAAAACAACACGACACGTCGAACCATACAAGTCGAGGTTAAAATGCTAATGTATAATCCCTTCGTCATTACCGTTTCCAATTGAGTAAGGTTATTGTTATACTGTCAAAACCTTATCTACTCAATATAAACTAACTTTTCAAAACTATATTCCATTAATAAATAATATATGCGAAACTCTTTTCAATATTATTTATAATGTCAAAGAAAATAATTTCTTAGACGAACTTTCGGCCAAAAGATTTCTGGAATATACTCTGAAAAATATCTGGAAACATAATTCAACCATATGGACTGACGAATCCTCAAATTAACACACACCGATCTTCGTGACCATCGGTCTATACCTAACAGACATCCAGCGGTCAGACCATGAAAGGTCTCTGACATGCATGGTATCAGACATAGAGGATCACTCACAAGACCACCGTGGTGTCTCAAGTCAAAGCACCACAATAACTACTCAACTCGAAAAGATAACTATTAAGAGTTTTAAGGAATATCTATTAGTCATCGTTTATGAGTTTGTTCAATACTCATTCAACTAATGAATATCTACATTTCTATACGAACTTCCGCTAAGCTCATAGTCTGTTGAGACAAACCATATGTCTATTACATATATAGACAATGCACTAGTCTTACCAATATAATGACCGACCCATGCCAATATATCTAGACCATGAATAATTTATATTTGAGAGAATGTGTGATATTTCACAACACCATTTGCAACTCTTGCAACTATATCACCGTATGTTGTAACTCTCGGGTCTTTAGTGATTGTAACTCGAAATCTCTAACTCTTAGAGTAATCTAACTCCTAGATTTACAATATATAAATAAAAGTAAGAGTTTTACCATATTAATAAATAAATAACCATGATAAAATAAATATTATATTGCATATATATCAAATATTCCTACAAAAAGAGAATGGTGCTCGATCACCATTTCCAATATTATATACTAAACCTGATATCAGCTTCGCAGTTAGTGTGACCCGCAGATATCAGTCCAATCCAGGCAATGACCATTGGATGGCCATTAAACATATCCTCAAGAATCTTAAAGGTACCAAGGATAAGTTTAAAATATATGGAGGAAATGAACTGCAAGTTATGTTGGTTTTAGCTAAGGTCCCAAGATCATAAACAAGCATGAAATAAGTGCGAATACAAATCAATGAAATTGTAGAATACTTACATCGATCGGTTGAGCGACGCGGAGACGAATAAAACTGAAATCTGCTCACTGTCAAGCTCACGGCAGTGGCTGTGAGCAGCACACTAGTTTCGGTCATTTTCCTCCAAATTTTGAGCTCCAAGCTTCGTCAAACGATTTCCGGCTCATGGGTGGACTTCCCTATCACCTTCGCATGACTTCGTAGTGTTCTAGCACTCCCGATTTTGCCACAAAATCGTGACTCTAAGCTTCCCTTTTCTTAGATGTATAGAGAAAGAGAGAAGAGAAAATGTTTGTTGTGTTAGGTTGAAAAGTGTATCTAATACACTTATATATTTTTCCAAAAAATAATTAAATGAATTACCACTTTTTTGGCTTTCAAAAAGTCAAATTGTAAAAGCTCAACAACCATTCCAACAACTACCATCAATCAATCACATCAATCAATCAAGTGTCACATCACTCAAAGTGACATGATTTGACATTTGATGTGATGCTAGATGCGACTAGCGATTTGACGCTTGATATGACTTGCGTGCCGCACTCGAATTCGAAATGCGAATGCGCTCGCAAATAATCCGGGCTCTGGTGCGCTAATTCCAAATTAACGAATTTTCCTTTGCGTCCTAATTAAATGATTACGCCTAGTGAAATCACTATTCACGTCACTAACGAATTAATTCTATATTAATTCGTTCGCCCGAATTAAAATCTAATTTTAATTCCGCGTCGAAATCCAATTTCAATTAATATATCGAATATATTAATTTATCGATTAATTCCAAATTAATCGTTCTCTCTCTCTTTTAACGATATTTTAACCCAGATAAAATATTTCCGCAATTAATCCCAGATTAATTTTCTCTCTCATCTAATTAATCCCAGATTAATTTAGAGTGTGAGTCATACGTCATCGGTGAATCTTTGGGAAGCGACCCATGAGATCCCCGGATATGTTGGCAGTAAAGTCGGTCGTCGGACTATCCGAACACGTAAGTACCTCGTACTACCTTTGTTCCGATTTACAAGACAAGGTTTCTTCTAGCAAAGAGCCATGCCTAACCAATTCCCCATAAATATCCTTACAGGAATAAATGATCTATATCAGGAGTAGTATACGTAGTATTGCGTAGTTCTGTCCAGTATCGGATGATCACGTGCTAGGCTTGGGGCTGGAATTGTGTCTACCTCATACGAAGTACATGTCGGATGTCTGGTAACTAGTCTCTATAATCAGATAAACATGACCTTGTCATTTTATCCAGATGACTGCAGTACTTAAGAGTACTAGTACCGTATCCTACGTGACCATCATCTCCATATGACTGAAGTGATACTTCCATCTTGACATCACACCCAACACACTATAATTCTCAATATACCCAGCATAGGCGTACACAGAATCTGTTAAAGCCATGGACGACCGCAACCAAAGTATATTGATTGTCGCAAGTATTAGCGGGGCAAGTCTCAGGTTAAGACCAAATACATCTACCCTGATTTCGGACTTCCATAGACACATAGTCATACTACCAATGGAATTCCGAGGGGGATCTATCCAGAGTGAAGCTGTTTCCCGTACCATCGGTAAAACACAACCTCCTATTACACTTGCATGAGTATCCTATACCCAAATATATGAGAACTATGTCATTGCGCCCTCACAACGCGCACAAGTGTAATACTAGTCTTTTACACATTTATCGATGTCTAATCTCGACAATGCTCTGACTAGGGATATTTAATGATTTATCCTTCGTGGATTGATATTGTCTCATATCATTCTCAATCCAGGAACAAATCATAGGGACCTCTCATCATTTATACATCTAGGTGATCTAATCACAAATGATAAGAGTGCAATCTCATTTGTCACATAGTTAATTTGTACAACAATACCATGATCTGTACAAATAGTGACGCTATGGGGTCATAATTGTCCAACAATCTCCCACTTGGCCTATAGCCAGTCACTCGAGTGTCTTACACCCGAACTATGTACGGTTGGCTCAAACTGCTGAGAAAAGGCTTTCGTCAGTGGATTTGCATGACTATCATATGATACTATTTATTTGATCATCACATGGCCATGATATATGATCCGAACGAATCAGATGAATATCGAAGTATATATCTGGATCGTTGATGAGACCATTAATTCTTTAGCCAGTGCTGACGCCTAGCTCAACTTCTAACAGAATTATATCTAATATAATTAGATTTGTTTATCGACCTAGAAGGCTTCTATTGCCGCCTCAGCTGCAGCAATAACCTGCATTTGTTGTTTATTCGATAACAATATCTTGCTTGGAATATTTCCACCTCACTGTTCCGTTATTCAAACTGTATAGTACCGTTTGTGACTTATAGTCATTTTATCGGTTTAGAAAACTTGTAGTAGTGATTCCAGTCACTTCAAGTTCTCATTATCCACAGATTACAGCATCCTTAGTTCTCTAAGATACTAATGGATGTTCCTAATATCAAACCAATGACTATCACTTGGATTGGCCTGTTTGTGAATCCATATGCTCAAAGCGTATGAGACACCAGGTTATGTACATTTTTCAATGTACGATTTCTCGGAGAGTTTTTCATGAAAGACAAGCTTTCACCGATAGTTTTTTTGGGAATATCATTTCCAATAAATGACATATTATCATTATTTTATAGGACATCCACTGTCAGTGTGCTCCCACTAACCCTCTTATATACACAAGAATCATTTCGTTTTGAATTAAATTATAAAATATTATGATTACATCAAAACGATAATTCCAAGAACTTATGCTTGCTTCAATCCAAACATGGATCGTATAACCTGCAAACCTTGTTTGCTTGTTATGGTACGACAAAATCGACATGATGTTATAAACATCCTCCAAAATTTCCTTTTGAGGAAATCAATTTTCCCGTAAAGCTGACATATTTCACAAATGAAACATGCAGCTTTAGCAAGCATTATCCAAATGGATATACTGTGGTAACAGGTAAAAGGTTTCATCGTAATCAACACAATGTTGATAACGATGCCTTTCCACTAAAAGCCTAGCTTTATACGTTGGTATGTTGCCATCCATGTACGTCTTCCTTGAAGACTTATTCAGTACCAATAGGCACAATGTCTTGCGGTACATCAACTAGTATCCAAACTTGTTGATATACATGGAATCCAATTTGGATATAATGGCACTTTGCTATAATACAGAGTCGATACCTTGTATCACTTCCTTTTACGTAGTTAGTTGGTATACCTCAAAAGATTGACATCTTTTATTAAGTAAGATCGGAAACCCATACCTCTGGTTGTTTTATGACTCTCTCCGACATACGCGGTTCTTGTGTATTCGAAGATTAATGGTATAGTTTCATCTTTGATGAACTATTTGTGTTCCATTAGGATTCAGTGTCTGGAACCGTATCACTCCGATTTTCAATGAGTTTTACTATCCTCCCACTTACCACTGCATATCGGTATTCCTCTTAGGAAAACCACATGGTGAGCAACAATCTAATTGTTCTCTGATGAGTTGTATAAGTACTATACTTATGGTATCCCTAGGATAACCTACAATTGACACTTATCCAATTTGGGTTTTAGTTTGGTATCATCCAAACATTTCCTAGCATTCCAAAATTATAAGGATTGAGAAACCCAGTTTCTTTCCCTTTCATATCCAATATTAAATCTGTCAAACAGATTATTATGGAACCTTATTCTAAATAAGTTATGCATTGTTTTTGCGTATCCATTGAAGGAAATGGTAGCTCAGAGCGACTCATGATTAACCTTATCATGTCTAACAAAATTCGGTTACTCGGTTCGGACACACCGTCAATTGACGTGTTCCGGGAGGAGTGCTCATAGAAAGAATATTATACTCTTTCTAGTATATTAGAAACTTATTGCTTAAGTATTTTCCATTACGGTCTTACCATGATGGTATAATACTATAGCCGATCTGTTTGTCTATTTCGTGTCGAAACTTTAAAAGTTTCCGATTTGTATTCTTCAAAAGAAACACATAACCATAACGCGATGCCACATCCGTATAGGTCACGAAATATTCATCTCCACCTCTAGCCTAGCTAGACATGGGCCCACTTGCTTCATTATGAACTAGGGCTAACAGGTCGGTGGCTTTTGTACTTTATCAAGTAAATAGTGTTTTAGGCACTTTGCCCAATAAACTAGATTCGTAGACTTTATTTGATTGAATCAAATTTGTCCGAGTATCCACTCTTCAAAAGTGTTGATATACGATTCTTGTTTAATTGTGTCCCAGACAACAATGCCACATCAGTTTCTTCTGATCAAATCAGTTTGAACTGTTTGTTTGTCATGTTATATATTTGAGATTTATTTATATTCAAAATATAAATTATGTTATTCACATCCAATGTGTTTATCTCAATATCATCTTTATATAATGAAACACTTTAGTGTTCAAGAATATAAAGGTTCACCCGCAGCGGGTTAAACACTGATATACAAATAATGTATCTAGTTAAACTAGTTACATTATAACAGTTTCCAAATTTAGGTACACATCTATAGGTAGTTCCTAAACTTGGGTATCTACGGTTGAAACAGCGACTTTCGTCCCGTTTCCAATTCGCAGATTAATCTCAATGGAAGTCAGTATCCTGTTCAAAACAGATTCTGAACATCAATACAGATTTATATCACACTAAGTATCTAAAATCTAATTTTAATACTAGTAGTGAACATAATGTTGACAAACATATTTGGAGTCAGAGCCTTGCCCGTTCTTCAATTCCATCATGTCTGCCTTGTCCAAATGGCATTCACGCTTCCGCGATCCCGTTTGCCATAATTTAGGCAGACATCTTGGGATATGTCATTTATCTTCCTAGAAGATTATAATGATTTTGCCCTTGCCTTTTTCACACTCCATAAGCCTTTGGCCAAGCCTTGGGTTTCTGGAATATCGAAGTAAGGTGCGCCTTGCGCTACTTGCCTTATTGCGAAGTTTGACTTTATCTTCTTGAGAATAGTCATTAACTCTCCAAGAGTTATTATTGCAATTTTAGTACTTCTAAGATTCTAAGGATAGATTCTTTGAAGATCCTTCAATTTCATTATCATACTTTAAGGATCTAATCCTTAGTTCTGATTCAGAAATTAAGGAGTCTACTACGGTAAGTATAATGGATTAAGCACTAAAGTCATCATCACATGAATCTTCCAAAGATTATGCTCTACTATTTTCTTGACTCCGGGCTTTAGGCATAATATGTTATTTTATCAAATAAAGTAACTTATTATTTTCCAGGACCGTCCTAAAATTTTATTCCCAATTTGAAAATTAAACCATTTAAATACACTTTCCCTAGGATTATGTTTTAAATGTCAATCTTTCAATTTTAATCTTGATTTTAATAGTCCAACTATTTAATCAACGATTTATGTACTATTTATTATAATGATTACAATAGTCCAACTATTTAATAAACTATAATTTAATATATTAAAATCATTTATATTGATTACTATAATCCAATTATAAAATCAACTATAAATGAATAGTTTGAATATAGTCCAACTATTTATTAAAACAACAATTTAAATATTAGTCCAACTAACATTTAATTTGTAACGATGAATGATATTTGTGATTGAGCGGTATGGCAAGTAATTAAACGAATATTGCAAATTCAATCTTGCCTCCCACTATTTTTCGGCGAGCCTCTAACCCTCTGTCGAGTACTCGGGAAACCGTGTTTCCTAGCGGGCTAGGATCCCGTTAAATATCACACAATCTTGACTTTGGCCAACAAATTGTATGATAATTAACTAGGTAGATCTCTAAGATCGATTGGATCCAATCCAATTCCTAGATTCGGTAGGGGGACATCCAAGTCTGAAACATATATCTTATATATGCCAATACATCCAATGTATTACCTAACCTTTTTTCTCTGAATCAACTAAGTCTTGGCTTTGGCACAACAAACTTAGTGATCCCAGTTAAGCGCGACCCATTGACCATGGAAAGCTTCGTAATCAATGTCGATGGACAAGAAGTGGTCTTGACTTTGGCCAACAAACCACAACTTGGACAAGACACCAATATGGAACAAAGCCTTCGTGATTCAAACACATCCTCGATGGACAAAGGCCTTGAATTTGGCCAACAAGCCAATGCCAGTCTCGGATCTTGAGTGAGAATCACTCAATGGAAGGAAAGATGCTTAATATTGAGCGAGGGTTTTTCGCGTGCAAATTGGCAACCAATTTATTATCTTTGTTAAGGTCTCATCATCATACACCCTTAAACATGCATTCTAAACACATAATAAGGCGCATATAAATAAATAATAATGATATACGGATGGAAACTTTACACATTGATCCTAAATCAAATCTCTCCCTTTCTCTCTCCCGCTAGCACAAATATTGCTTCTACCCGTTACACTACACTTCTAAGGAAACCTCATTTACTTTGAGGGGAATAGGTGAGAAGAGAATACAAAAAATATGAAGGTATAAGGCTGGACATGCAGGTCCAATTAATAAATCAAATTTATTACAACAATTTCTAAAATTGTCCCACCTATCTAATATCCATCTGATATACATTATTCATGCATCACAACCATGTATTCACACAAGCATGTTATCAATCAATCTAATCAAATTAATTAATATGATAATTAGTGATCATCCAATGTTCAAACAACGATTTGATTTTGCTCGAGTCAAACTCAAAGTACGAATTCTCGAATTAAATTAAACTACATCATTAAATCCAATTTAATATGCATTCAATTATAATTCGCTATTTAATTCCCAATTAAATATTACACTTTATTAATAAACCTTTTACGACTTAAATTCCAAATTTAATCGTTACGGGTCTCAAAGCCCGATTAATATCCAATATTAATTTAATTAAAGACCAATGGGCTTTTAATTAATTTCTTAAGGCGTGGACTTTTGGTCAACGCGGGTCAAACCGAATAACCAAAATCCAATCCGGGAGTTACCCCATAAGCCTAGAAATCAATTTTGGCCCATTAGGCCCAATTAAACTTTAAAGGTCCATTAAGTCGCATTTGGGCTTTATGGAAGCGGTTTTGGGCCCAATTGGATCCAACCTATTTGGCCTAAACCCAACTTGGTACAACCAAGCCCAATTACAACACAACAAGCCAAAATCCAATTTAAGGCCCAAATAATTAAATTCCAAAAATCCAATTTCCCAATTTAATTACACTAAAGTGTATAACACAATTAATCACCCAAATCAATATTCTAAAACATCAATTAACACAACTAATCATGCTCATCAATATTAAATCATGTCCAACACAATTTAATTAAAATCAAACCCAATACATGCTTCACTAGTCTCGGCTATTGTGGGTAAATTTATATCTGATTTGTTTCAATCCAATTAAATCCACAATCGACATAAATCAACATTCCCGAATGATTTCCAACACATCCAATGATCAAAAATCAAAAAAATCACCAAGACAAAATAGGGCATAACTTTCGGCCAACACCAAAAAATTGGGGAAATTTGTTCCAAACACAATTTCAACAAATTGATCCAATCAATCCTCAATTCAAACACATTTAAGCATACTAATTAATCCAATTTCATTAATCATGCTCAAAATTAAGTTTACCCAATTTTAAGCCCTAAATAAAATTTCATGCTTTAACCTTGCTCTGATACCAATGTTGGTTTTAGCTAAGGTCCCAAGATCATAAACAAGCATGAAATAAGTGCGAATACAAATCAACGAAGTTGCGGAATACTTACATCGATCGGTTGAGCGACGCGGAGATGAACAAAACTGAAATCTGCTCACTGTGAAGCTCACGGCAAGGGCTGTGTGCAGCACAATGGTTTCGGTCATTTGCCTCCAAATTTTGAGTTCCAAGCTTTGTCAAACGATTCCCGGCTCATGGGTGGACTTCTCTATCACCTTCGCATGACTTCGTAGTGTGCTAGCACTCCCAATTTTGCCACAAAATCACGACTCTAAGCTTCCCTTTTCTTCTTGATTCTCGGCAGTGGCTGCCAAAACTAGAAGCAAAAATAGCCCTCCATGGGCGTGAGATGTAGAGAGAAAGAGAGAAGATAAAATGTGTGTTGTGTTAGGTTGAAAAGTGTATCTAATACACTTATATATTTTTCCAAAAAATAATTAAATGAATTACCACTTTTTTGGCTTTCAAAAAGTCAAATGGTAAGAGCTCAACAACCATTCCAACAACTACCATCAATCAATCACATCAATCAATCAAGTGTCACATCACTCAAAGTGACATGATTTGACACTTGATGTGACGCTAGATGCGACTAGTGATTTGACGCTTGATATGACTTGCGTACCGCACTCGAATTAGAAATACGAATGCGCTCGCAAATAATCCCGGGCTCGGGTTCGCTAATTCCAAATTAACAAATTTTTCGTTGCATCGAATTAAATGATTACGCCTAGCGAAATCAATATTCACATCGCTAACGAATTAATTCTAAATTAATTAGTTCGCCCGAATTAAAATCTAATTTTAATTCCACGTTGAAATCCAATTTCGATTAATATATCGAATATATTAATTTATCGATTAATTACAAATTAATCATTCTCTCTCTCTTTTAATGATATTTTGTCCCAGGAAAAATATCTCCGCAATTAATCCCAGATTAATTTTCTCTCTCATCTAATTAATCCCAGATTAATTTAGAGTGCGAGTCATACGTCATCGGTGAATCTTTGGGAAGCGACCCATGAGATCCCCGGATATGTTGGTAGTAAAATCGGTCGTCGGACTATCCGAACATGTAAGTACCTCATACTACGTTTGTTCCGATTTACAAGACAAGGTTGACTTCTAGCAAAGCGCCATGCCTACCCAATTCTCCAGAAATATCCTTACAGGAATAAATGATCTATATCAGGCGTAGTATATGTAGTATTGCATATTTCTGTCCAGTATCGGATGATCACGTGCTAGGCCAGGGGCTGGAATTGTGTCTGCCCCGTTCGAAGCACATGTCGGATGTCTGGTAACTAGTCTCTATAATCGGATAAACATGACCTTGTCATTTTATCCCAATGACTGCAGTACTTAGGAGTACTAGTATCGTATCCTACGTGACCATCATCTCCATATGACTAAAGTGATACTTCCGTCTTGACATCACACCCAACACACTACGATTCTCAATATACCCAGCATAGGCATACACAGAACCTGTTAAAGCCCTGGACAACCGCAACTAAATTATATTGATTGTCGCAAGTATTAGCGGTGCAAGTCTCAGGTTAAGACCAAATACACATACCCTGATTTCGGACTTCCATAGACACATAGTCATACTACCAATGGAATTTCGAGGGGGGTCTATCCAGAGCGAAGCTGTTTCCCGTACTATCAGTAAAACACAACCTCTTATTACACTTGCATGAGTATCCTATACCCAAATATATAAGAACTATGTCGTTGCGCCCTCACAACGCGCACAAGTGTAATACTAGTCTTTTACGCATTTATCGATGTCCAATCTCGACAATGCTCTGACTAGGGATATTTAATGATTTATCCTTAGTGGATTGATATTGTCTCATATCATTCTCAATCCATGAACAAATCATAGGGACCTCTCATCATTTATACATCTAGGTGATCTAATCACAAATGATAAGAGTGCAATCTCCTTTGTCACATAGTTAATTCGTACAACAACACCATGGTCTGTACAAATAGTGACGTTATGGGTCATAATTGTCCAACAAGATAATGGGTATACGGATTCTGCCAATCGGATCTCGATGATAGAAAGTCTACATCATGATTCGTCTTTACCTTTAACGGAGGTGCAGTTTATTGGAAGAGTTCCAAACAGGGGTCAACAGTTGATTCCACCCAAAGGCAAAATATAATGCAGCTTCTGAAGCTGCAAAGGATGTTGTATAGGTTAGGAACTTTATCACAGAATTGGGAGTATTCACAAGTATCGAGAATCTGATTCCGTTATACTGTGATAATACTGGAGCCATTGTGCAAGCAAAAGAACCAATGGTGAATCAGAATTCGAAGCATGTGGAATGAAAGTAGCACATCATTTGAGAGATTATGTCGCGATGGGACATTGTCGTGTGTTTGGTACCGAGTGAAGATAATATAGTAGACCCGCTTACCAAGGCCATTCCTCCGAAGTTATTTGATAAACATGTGGAGTCGATGGGTATTAGATGCAATCGATATTGGCACTAGACTAAGTGGGAGAATTTGTTAGGGTTGGTACTCGGAGCACCAATTTTCTTATTCATTTCCCTGTAAATACTTATGTAATATTTTAATATGAATAAAATAACAGTTTCTATTATATAACATCTCGTTATATATGGTAAAGACGTAATTGACCTTAGAATAATTAGTTATGATATTGTTGCAAAAGCGTCGCAACAGGCATTGAGTTGTATCATGACATTGTCATTCTTATACAGTTTCTAGTCAAGGTTTACATTACTGTAGTAAAGTAAACCGGTTGAGACTGGTACGTGTCATATACTAGAATCTTAGATTCCAATGGTTTCTCAATGAACTATGAGTCTTAGAGACTCGTATAGACGTGTAGGTGTTTATAGCGGATAAAAACTGAATTATTCACCAAAGATTCTTAATAGATGCTACACCAACGTCAATAAGAATATTCTCGAGTTGAGTAGCAGAGTGATTCTTTGACTTGAGATACCACTGTGGATATATGAGATATCCTCTAAACTTTGGTGGCAGTCATGTCACCAACCTATTTAGGTCAGACCTCTGCCTGTACATTGGGTGTAGACTGATCTCCATGATATCTTGTGTGTGTGAAGATAGAATCCATCAACTCTGTGCACAGAGCATAGGTATTCAATATGGAATTAGCAATCTGTTAAATCCATGGGCCCATGGTATATTATAGAAGCGAGTTCTATGTGTTATTAAGAGATTGCTAATAGAAATGTCGACTTGATTATATCTATATAGATTTGACGTTTATATATATATCTCTGGAATAATCTGGATACCTGTGATGGATGGATTATATGTATGCAATGACCTCGACCTATAAGGTTCAGTGAGTTTATCTATGGTCATCATAATTTATGGGTGGGTAGATTATGGATACGAAATGGATTTCGTTACGGATATGTCTGAACCTAGAGAGTCTCACTAATGAAATATACTCGAATAGCACTAAGGAAACTTTTATGAATAATATTGATTATTTATAAATCGTTTAACAGTTAAACGAAAGATACATGTAAATGGACCTTTTGGTCATTTCCTAATTAATGTGTATTTATATTTAATGTATGATTTTATTAAATACACATTAATTAAATATCAAATTGAGATATTCGACATTTATCATTAATATATGTATTTGAGTTATTTAACGTAAATATAATACATGAGATATTTATATTTAATTATTTCAATGTTAAATGATTAAAGTAATTAAAATATAAATATCTACCATTATGATAAAGTTAGGAAATGATTATTTTTGTATAAGTTTGACTTTATAATTAAAGAAAAGGTTGTCAATTGGCTTTGACTTCTTAGATATTTGTTTGGAAAAATTGAAAAATCTTGTTTTATTTGACCACCAAATTCAGCCAACCCTAAAATTATATAAAGGTTATGTTTTCCATTTTTCTTCACAAAAGTCTAAGCCTCCAAAACATAAACAAAATAAGTTAGAGAGAAAAAGAAAAGAAACAAGAAGAAAATGTAAGGTTGCTTGGATTTAAGTAAGTTTCTCCAACTTCCTATTAGAGGGCAACTTGTTCCTTTTATTCTTGGCTATAACATATGTAGTTCTGAAGTTTTTCTACTATTTCTTGTTTGAGTTTTTGATGGTTGGAAGCATGTATGATTTGTGTATGCATGAATGATGTTGAAAGAAAGCTTGCAATGATTTAGTAAGCATTTTTTTGGTCATTTGATGATCATATTGCCATTCCAAAGTTGTTAGTGTTAGGGTTGGTGCTCATAGCGTCAATCCGGATCGTATTTATGTACAAATTCAAAAATACGAATAATTACTTTTTTCCATAATATTACTAACTTAATGGTAGCACCTCTTATTTTTTATATACATAATTGATATAATTACGATTAGATTGAAACTAAATATGATTTAGTGATATGTATATATTAGACAAAGACACTAGAATTTACAACGTTGTGCGTAGTTACAACTTAGTTTGTAATTGACATTGGGAAGCGTCACTATAAGTTGTATATTCTCAAATAAAGTTCCTGGTCAAGATTTACTAATACGGGTCAGTTAGTAAAATCCGCTGAGACCAGTACATATCGTATATCGAGACTTGTTCTGATAGTTGATCCCAATGAACCACGAGTGTGAGGAGACTCGTATAGACATGTTTGTGTTTATTTGATAAACACTGAACGACTCACTGAATATTTCCTAATAGAGGGTATACCAACATAAATAGAATCTTCTCGAGTCGATTAGCATAGTGGTCATTCGACTTGAGATATCACTGTGGATATATGAGATATCCTCCACACTTTGATGGCAGTCATGTCACCGATTTTATTAGATCAGACCTCCGTCTGTTCGTTGGCTGTGGACTGATGCCTATGATATCCTGTGAGTATCAGATATAATCCATCAGTCTTGTGTACAGGGCATAGGTATCATGTACGTACTTGCGATCTAGTAAATCTATGGTCGTGGTATACTTCGGAAGCAAGTTCCGAGTGTTATTTAGAGATCATAAATTTAAAAGTCGACTATATTATACCTTATGGATTTGACGTTCTTATCTATGTCCCCGGTATAATATTGATAGCCTGTGACAGAGGTATTATACTTATGTAATGACCTCGACTTGCATATTTTTTAGTGAGATTATCTATGGTCGTCATAATTCATGACTGGGTGGATTATGGACACGAAATTGGATTCTGTGATGGATAAAACTAAACTTATAAAGTCCCACTATATGAAGTGTACTCGTTGAGCACTTGGACAACGCATTATGAATAATATAGATTATTCATAATACTTCACTGAAATAAATGAGTTAATTCGAATCGCTTAAACGGTTAAACGAAAATACATGCATTACGGGCATTTCGGTCAACAAATAATTAATATGTATTTATATTTGATACAATATTTGATTTAATACATTTGAATAATTTTCAAATGAAATTTTGACACATTTCATTAATATATGTATTTGTTATTTAATGTAAATAAAAATACATATATAATAATAATCACATTAATTAATTATTTTGATGTTTAAATGTTAAATATCTAGATAATTAAATTATTTCAATATTACATAAATGTTATGCAATATGTTTGATTATTATTGGTTACATGTGGCATGATTCTATTAAGCTTGAAATTTACAAATTGGATTTGTTAACTTAAAGCTTTTTATTATTTAATTAGATTAAAATGACCAAATGACCAAAATGCCTTTCACCATTCTCCAAAGTCGGTTATACTTGTTTTATAAAGTGAGAAAATTTTGTTTTCTCATCTAAGGAAGCTATGGCGGAAATCCACCAAAAGAAAAAACGTCCAAAATTTTCTTAAGAATCAAGGAAGAAAGTGAAGAAAATCAATAAGAAGTTTAAAGAATTAAGAAAATTTGGAGGTAATCTTCATAACTCTTAAACATAGAAAGTTTGTTTCTTGTTCTTGAGTATCTAGACCAGTTCTAGGGTTTCTTCCTTTCTTAGATTTTGCGGCTTTTTGATTTGGAGGATGGATTTGGAGGCTAGATGCATGTGCGATGTTGGATTGTATAATATTATTGTAAGATTAGTTCAATTTTCTCATTTGTTGACTTGTTTCCATTATAGAGTGTTATGAACACTCTTGTAACTCCTAGAATTTTTCTTGAGTTCTTCATAAGTGGTGGCTTTGGTTGGTGTTAAATTTGATATGATTAATGTTGAGAAAATTGGATTTAAAGCATGAAAAATGATATTTTTCGTTACCAAACCAGATCTGGAATTTCTGTGATTTTGGTGATGAAAAGTACGTTCTATAAATATATTTGATGTGTTATGGCATTGGAACAATTTCAAGAAATTGTTTCGGAGTTGAAATATGTGAAAACGGTGAAAAACGGGGTTACCGGGTGAGTTTCGGGCTTACCCGGTGTCAGCAGTCCTGACAGTGAATTGATCACTGTTTGGGCAGCCCATGAACTGCCCAAGTACTTTTGGGGCTGACCTGGGAAGCCCTCATGTGTATTGGTTGGTCAGTTCGGACAAAAATGTGTTTTATGCCATTTAGCGGAAAATTATTTTCGTAAAAGTTTCACAATGTTTCTAACCTATTAACTATGTGACAAAGGAAATTACTCTTTTATCATTTGTGATTAGATCACCAAGATATATAAATGATAGAAGGTCCTTATGATTATTTCCTGGATTGAGATGATATTAGACAGTATCAATCCACGAAGGTTTAATTATTAAATATCCCTAGTCAGAGTATTATCGAGATTGGACATCGATAATGCGGAAAAGACTAGTATTACACTTATGCACATTGTGAGGTCATAACGGTATAGTTCTCATATATTTTGGTATAGGATACTCATGCAAGTGTAGTAGGAGGTTGTGTTTTACCGATGGTACGGAAAACAGCTTCTCTCTTGGCCTATAGCCAGTCACTCAACTGTCCTACACCCAAACTATGTACGGTTCGCTCAAACTTCTGCTGAGAAAATGCTTTCGTCAGCGGATTTGCATGATTATCATCTGATGTGATTTATTCGATCATCACATCACCACGATGTATGATCTGAACGAATCAGACGAATATCGAAGTATATATCTGGATCGTTGATGAGACCATTAATTCTTTAGCCCGTGCTGATGCCTAGCTCAGCTGCTAACAGAATTATATCTAATCTAATTAGATTTGTTTATCGACCCAGAAGGCTTCTATTGCCGCCTCAGCTGCAACAATATTCCACTTTTGTTGTTTATTCGGTAACAGTATCTTATTTGGAAGATTTCCTGCTCACTATTTTGTTATTCAAACTTTATAGTACCGTTGTTTCGACTTATAGTCATTTTATCGATTTGGAAACTTGTAGTAGTGAACCCAGTCACTTCAAGTTCTCTTTCTCCATAGTTTAAGACATCATCCTTAGTTCTCTAAGATACTAATGGATGTTCTTAACTTCAATCCAATGACTATCACTTGGATTGGCCTGATTGTGACTCCATATGCTCAAAGCGTATGAGACATCAGGCCGCGTACATTTATTTTTAATGTACGAGTTCTCGGAGAGTATTAACAACTTTAAATATATCCCAATAGATCTTTATTCCTAGAATAAAGGTTGTTTCTCGTAAGAATTTTACGGACAAACTTCATGAAATCCAAGCTTTCACCGATTGTTTTATGGGAATTTCATTTCCAAGAAATGATATATTATCCTTATTAGGACATTCACTATCAGTGCGCTCCCACTAACCTCCTTATATACACAAGAATCAATTTTTGTTTTGAATTAAATCATACACCATTATGATTACATCAAAACGATAGTTCCAAAAACGAAATGCTTGCTTCAATCCAAACATGGATCGAATAACCTGCAAACCTTGTTTGCTAGTTTTGGTATGACAAAACCGTCAGGATGTTGTAAACATCCTCCTAAAGGTTTCCGTCAAGAAAAACGGTTTTGACGTTCAGCTTTCACATTTCATAAATGAAACATGCAGCATTAGCAAGCATTATCCAAATGGATTTACCGTGGCAACAGGTAAAAGGATTCGTCGTAATCGACACAATGTTGATAACGATTCATTTTCGCTACAAGCCTAGCTTAGTACGTTTGTATGTTGCCTTCCATGTTTGTCTTCCATGAAGACTTATATAGTACCAGTAGGGACAATGTCTTTCGGTACAACAACTAGTATCAAAACTTGGTTGGTATCCATGGTATCAATTTCGGATTTTATGGCACTTTTCCATAATAGGGAGTCGATACCTTGTATCACTTCCTCATATGTAGTCAGTTCGTGTTCCTAAAAAAGATTGACATCTTTATGAGGTGAGATCAGAAACCCATACCCAAGGTTGTTTTCTGACTCTCTCTGACTTACGCGGTTCTTGTGTATTCGAAGATTATTGGTATAGTTTCATCCTTGATGAACTATTTGTGTTCCATTATAGAATCAGTGCCTGGAATAGTATTACTCCGATTTTCATCGAGTTTTACTTTCCTCCCACTTACCACTGCATATAGGTATTCCTCTTAGGAAAACCGCATGGTGAGCAACAATTACATTGTTCTCTAGTGAGTTGTATAAGTACTATACTTTGGTTTCCTTAGGATAACCTACAACCAAGACACTTATCCGATTTGGGTTTTAGTTTGGTATCACCCAAACATATGCCTAGCATATCCAAATCTTCAGGAATGAGAAAACCCAGTTTTTTTCCTGTTCATATCTAATATGAAGTATGTCAAACAGATTTTTTTATGGAACCTTATTCTAAATAAGTTCTGCACTGTTTATGCATATCCGTTGAAGGAAATGGTAGCTCAGAGCGACTCGTGATTAACCTTATCATGTCCATCAAAATTCGGTTTCTCAGTTCGGACATACCGTCAAATTGACGTGTTCCGGGAGGAGTCCTCATTGAAAGAATACCATACTCTTTCAAGTATATTAGAAACTTATTGCTTAAGTATTTTCGTCATGGTCTAACCGTGATGGTTTTAATAATTTAGCCGTTCTGTTTGTCTACTTCGTGTCGAAACTCTAAAAGTTTCTGATTTGTGTTTCAATAGAAACACATAACCATAACGCGATGCCACATCCGTAAAGGTCATGAAACATTCATATCCACATCTAGCCTAGCTAGATATGGGCCCACTTGCTTCACTATGAACTAGGGCTAACAAATCGGTGGCACTTACTCTTTTACCAAGCAAAAGGTGTTTTAGGCACTTTTCCTAATAAACTAGATTCGTAGACATTATTTGAATGGAATCAAATCCGTCCTAGTATCCATTCTTCGAAAGTGTGGATATACGAATCTTGTTTAATTGTGTCCCATACAGCAATGCCACATATAAGTCTCTTCTGATCAAATCAGTTTGAGCTACTAGTTTGTCGTGTTATATGTTTGAGATTTATTTATATTCAAAATATAAATATTGTTATTCACATCTAATATGTTTATCTCAATATCATCTTTATAAAATGAAACACCTTAGTGTTCTAGAATATAAAGGTATACCTGCATCGGGTTAAACCCTGATATAGAGATAATGTATCTAGTCAAACTAGTTATATTTTAACAATTTCCTAATTTAAGTACAAACCCAAACGGTAGTTCCTAAATTGGTTTCTTGGCAAATAAGGGTGATTCCTTAAATGGGCTTTGGTATTTGGGTTTGACCCATATTGACCAAAAGTCCATGCCTTAAGAAATTAATTAAAAGCCCATTGGACTTTAAATTAAATTGACATTGGATGTTAATCGGGTTTTGAGACCCGTAACGATTAGATTCAGAATCTACGTCGTAAAGGAATATTAAAAGTGTAGATATTTAATTTGGAATTAAATAAATGAATTAGTATTAAATACATATTAAATTTGATTTAATGTTGTAGTTTAATTTAATTCAAGAATTCGTACTTTGAGTACTTATTCGCAAAAAGAGTTGGACTCGCGCAAAATCAAATCGTTGTTTGAAAATTGGATGGTCATTAATTATCAGATTAATTAATTGGATTAGATTGATTGATAACATGCTTGTGTGAATACATGGTTGCGATGCATGAATAATGTATATCAGATGGATATTAGAAGGGTGGGGCAATTTTGGAAATTATTGTAATAAATTTAGAATTTATTAAATTGGACCTGCGTGTCCAGCCTATTACCTCCTTACTCTTTGTATTTTTATTCTCACCTATTCCCCTCAATGTAAATGAGGTTTCTTTAGAAGTGTTATGTAACGGGTAGAAGTAAAACATCTGCTAGTAGGAGAGAGGAAAGGGAGAGATTTGTTCTAGGAACAACGTGTTAAGTATCCATCCGCATATCATTATTATTTTATTTATATGCACCTTATTATGTATTTAGAATGCATGTTTAAGGGTGTATGATGATGAGACCTTAACAAAGATAATTAATTGGTTGCCAATTACACGCGGAAAACCCTCACTACATATTAAGCATTTTTCCTTCCATTGAGTGATTCTTACTCAAGATCCAAGACTAGCATTGGTTTGTTGGCCAAAGTCAAGACCTTTGTCCTTTGAGGATGTGTTTGAATCATGAAGGCTTTGTTCCGTATCGGTGTATTGTCCAAGTTGTGATTTGTTGGCCAAAGTCAAGATCACTTCTTGTCCATCGATATTGATTACGAAGCTTTCCAAGGTCAATGGGTTCCGCTTAACTGGGATCACTAAGTTTGTTGTGCCAAAGCCAAGGCTTAGTTGATTCAGAGGAAAAAGGTTAGGCAATATATTCGATATATTGGCATATATAAGATATATGTTTCTGACTTGGATGTCCACCTACTGGATCTAGGAATTGGATGGGATTCAATTGATCTTAGAGATCTACCTAGTTAATTATCATACAATTTGTTGGCCAAAGTCAAGATTGTGTGTTATTTAACGGGATCCTAGCCCACTAGGAAACAAGGTTTTCCGAGTACTCCACAGAAGGTTAGAGGCTCGCCGAAAAATAGTGGGAGGCAAATATTAAATTTTCAATATTCGTTAGTTACTTGCCATACACGCTCATTACAAATTTTTCGTCAATATAAATTAATTTATTAGTTGGACTAATAATTAATGTTGTTTTAATTGAACAGTTGGACTGTATTCAAACTATTTCATTTATAGTTGATTTTATAATTGGATTATAGTAATCAATATATTTGAATTAACCACTTTAATTAATAGTTGATTTTATAATTTGATTATAGTAATCAATATAATTGAATTTAATCAATTAAATTATAGTTGATTATGTAGTTGGACTGTAGTAATCTTTATAATGAATAGTACCTAAAATCGTTGATTAAATAGTTGGACTATTAGAATCAAGATAATTGAAAGATTAGTGTTTAAAACATAATCCTGGGAGAAAAATGTATTTAAACGACTTTAATTTTCAATTTGGGAATGATATTTCAGGATGGTCCTGGAAACTAATAAGTTAGTTTATTTGATAAAATAACATATTAGGCCTAAGCTCGGAGTTAAGCAAATAGTAGAGCATGATATTTGGAATATTCATGTGATGATAACTTTAGTGCTTAATCTATTATGCTTGCCAAATAGACTCCTTAATTTCTTAATCATAACTAAGGATTAGATCCTTAAAGTATGATAATGAAATTGAAGGATCTTCATAGATCTATTTTTAGATCTTTGAAGTACTAAATTGGAATAGTAAACTCTTTTAGAGTTAATGGCTATACTCAAGGAGTCAAAGCCAAAGTTTGCAATAAGGCAAGAAGCGCAAGGCGCACCTTACTTCAACATCCCGGAAGGCCAAGGCTATGCGAAAGCATCTGTCGATGGTCAGACGCAAATACCCAGTTTAACCCAATTGAACCATATGTCTATGTCAACCAAATTATCTGGATTCATTATGTTTAAGTTCCAATTATGGCTACCCCGCCTGACAGGTATATATCTATCCTGTAAGGAAATCTATTAAAGGGTTATCTATCCTCAAGGAAGATCGTGGGCTATTAAGTCTAAGGCTGAAACCTAAAATTCCTTTGTCAAGTTTATTTTAGATTTACCACATCAATCTTATTGGTGATCAGACAACAAGAAGCATTAAACTGAAGACTTAATAAGTAAACCTTTAAATTACCGAAACTATAAAATAACCCCTTATAAACCGGTGATATTAGAATTCATCACAACCCCAGATAACTAACTTAGTTACGACACATAACTAGGGCTAGTAAAAACTTAAATAAAATAAAAGACATAAAGTAAATTGCTGAAAAGTAAATAACAGAAAGTAAATACTGAAATTAAATACTGAAAAGTAAATGCTGAAAGAAAATTACTGAAAATTAAATGCTGAAAGTAAATTGCTAAAATGTAAATGCTGAAAGTAAATTCTGAAAGTAAATAAAGTAAAAGTACAATAAAAGAAAATGCTAAGGTAAAAGGATCCACTTCTATTTTAGATATCTCCCTTAATATAATATATTAACTTTGCATGATAATTACCAACCAGCCATATAGGCGGTATCCAGATTAAGTCAAATTAATAATTAATTACCAACCGACCAATCAGACGGTATCCAGTTTAGTTAGGTTAAAACCAATTTAAATGATTACCAACCGACCAATATGGCGGTATCCTCGTTAAGTCAGGTATTAACTAGTTTATATATTATAATTAAGGGAGATTAATCTAAATATTAGTAATAAAAGTTTTACATTTTACACCAGCAAAGGGGAGTTGATGTCCACTATGCGTGAGGCAGAAAATGAGCTCATTAAGGGCAAGAAGCGCGAGGCGCACTATGCTTCAACATCTCAGATTCCAAGGGCTTGGCCCAATGCGACTAGAGGTGTTAAGAAGAAGAAGCATAAGAAGAAGGGCAAGGCCAAATCGTCAAAGGGTTCTAGGAAACCCAAGGACAAATCCCAAGATGTATGCTTACAGTGCGGGAAGCGGGGTCACTAGAAGCGTGACTGCCTCGAGTACAAGGCACACATGATGGAAATTAAAGCGGGCAAGGCACTGGCTTCAAGTATGTTTGTTATAGAAATAAACATGTCTACTACTAGTTTTAAAAATTAGATTTTTGATTCTGGTTGTGGTTGTGGTACTCACATATGTACTGATGTGCAGGATCTGCGGATTAGCAGGAGACTAGCCTCGGGAGAGATTGACCTCCGTGTTGGAAATGGGACTCGAGTTACCGTTTTGGCCGTGGGCACTTATGTTTTGGAACTACCCTCGGGGCATGTACTTGAACTTATAAACTGATATTTTGTACCTAGTTTGACTAGGAATATTATTTCTGTATCTATGTTAACCCAATGCGGGAATACTTTTGTATTTGGAAACACTGGGTGTTTTATGTATAAAAATGAAAGGCTTAAAGAAAGTAACAAAGATGAAACTTATATGTGGCATTGTCATATGGGACACATAAACAAGACACGTATATCCACACTTTCGATGACTGGGTACTTGGACGGATTTGATCCAAATTCATATGACGTCTGCGAATCTTATTTATTAGGCAAAATGCCTAAATCACCTTTTAGCGGTAAAGGTGCACGTGCCACCGAACTGTTAGCCCTTATTCATAGTGACATTTGTGGGCACATGTCTAGCCAGGCTAGAGATTGATATGAATACTTCGTAACCTTTACGGATGATGCATCGCGTTATGGTTATGTATATCTTATAAGACACAAGTCGGAAACTTTTGAGAAATTCAAAGAGTTTCGACATGAAGTAGAAAAATAGACCGGCAAAAGTATTAAGACATTACGGTCGGACCGTGGTGGCGAATACTTGAGCAATGAGTTTCTTGATTACTTGAAAGATTATGGTATTCTTTCACAGTGGACTCCTCCCGGAACACTGCAATTAAACTGTGTGTCCGAACAGAGAAATCGAACTTTGTTAGACATAGTGAGGTCTATGATGAGTCGCACGGAGCTACCTATTTCCTTCTGGGGATATGCTTTGAACAGTGCAATACTTATTTTCAATAAGGTTCTGTCAAAGTCTGTTCAACAGACTCCGTAAGAAATATGGATAGGAAAGAAACCGGGTTTCTCATTCCTGAAGATTTGGGGTTGCTGGGCATACGTCAAACGTTTGGAAGGTACCAAACTTGAACCCAAATTGGATAAATGCCTATTTGTAGGATATCCTAGGGAAACCAAAGGATATTACTTCTATCACCCACAAAAGAACAAAGTATTTGTTGCTCTACATGTGGTTTTCCTTGAGAATGAATTCCTAAATACAGTGATAAGTGGGAGGAAAGTAGAACTCGATGAAAATTGGAGTGATACTGTGCCTAACACAGAATCCTTAACAGAACATGAATAGTCTATCAGGGATGAAACTGTACCACATTCTTCGAATACACAAGGACCGCATAGGTCGGAGAGAGTCAGAAAATAACCTGAGAGATTTGGGTTTCCGATCTCACCTCATGTAGATATAATCTTATTGAGGAAGACGAGTCGGCTACGTATGAGGAAGCGATACAAGGTATCGGCTCCGATTTATGGTAAGATGCCATAAATTCCGAAATGGATTCCATGTACACCAACCAAGTTTGGACACTGGTTGATGCACCAGAAGGCGTAAAGCCTATTGGTTGCAAATGGGTCTTCAAGTGGAAGAATGGCATGGATGGCAACGTACAAACGTAAAAAGCTAGGCTTGTAGCGAAATGGTATCTTCAACGACATGGTGTCGATTACGACGAAACTTTTTCACTCGTTGCCATGATTAAATCCATTCAGATAATGCTTGTTATTGCTGCATATTTCGATTACGAGATATGGCAGATGGACGTCAAAACCGCTTTCCTTAACAAAAATCTTTTGGAGGATGTTTATATGCAACAGCCTGATGATTTTTTCGTACCTAGACTTGCAAACAAGGTTTGTAAGTTAAATCGATCATTTATGGATTGAATCAGGCATCGCATTCTTGGAACCAACATTTTGATGAAATCATAAAAGAATATGATTTCGTTCAAAATGAAGATGATCACTGTTTATATAAGAAGGTTAGTGGGAATGTACTGACATTCATTGTCCTTTACGTTGATGATGTATTGCTTATTGGCAATGACATTCCCATGTTAACATCGGTGAAAGCTTGGCTTTCATTAAAATTCTCCTCGAAAGATCTGAGAGAAGCAGCCTTTATTCTAGGAATAAAGATCTACCGGGATAGATCTAGAAAGCTGCTTCGACACTCCCAAAGCACATACATTGACAAAGTGTTGAAGAGATTCAACATGGATCAGTCCAAGAGGGGACTGTTGCCAGTGTCACATGGCGTCACTCTATCTAATGACATGTGTCCTAAAACTCAAGATGAGAGAGACAATATGAGTCGGATACTGTTTGCCTCGGTAGTCGGATCGATCATGTATGCCATGATATGTACGCGACCTGATGTCTCGTATGCTTTGAGCATGTGTAGTCGCTATCGGGCTGATCCAGTTAATAGTCACTGGATGGCGGTTATGAATATCCTTAAATATCTTAGACGAACTAAGGATGCTCTCTTAATCTATGGAGATGGAGAAAATGAGGTAATTGGGTATACCGATGCAAGTTTCCAAACCGATAAGGACAACTGCAAGTCGCAATCCGAGTACATATTTTGAATGAATAATGGAGCAATAAGCTAGAAATCTTCCAAGCAATAGACTGTTTCCGATTCAACAACAGAAGCGGAGTACATTGCTGCAGCTGAAGCAGCAAAAGAGGCAGTTTGGATCCGTAAATTCCTAATTGGAATAGGAGTAGTTCCGTTAGCAGCTGAGCCGTTCCATTGTATTGTGACAATAACAGGGCTATAGAGCAGGCTAAGGAACCGTGGTCTCATCAACGATCCAAGCATGTCCGTAATCACACGCGTATAACGCAAGCGCACGTATCGTTCAAGTAGTATAAAAAGTATCGATCCCACGAGGACTTAATACCTAATCTATTAATTTTATGAGGTCAAATGATTGCTAGTGTCTAACAGGTTGTTTGATTGATTTGAAATGGTGATGATTCTAAATTTAAAAACAGTAATAAATTGCATGAGAGTAGGTTCAAGAAATTCAATATTAGGAAACTATCTAGGGTTGTGAATCTTTCTATTTGTTGGAAATTCAAATCCATGTCCCAAGATCAAAAGAGCAAACAAATATATATAAATGAATGAACAATATTGAAGTATGGCGGAATCATACTCACAAAGATCGGAATGCGGATGCGTTGATGAAATGAAAAATTTCTCCTTTGTGCAGTGAAGTTTCGGCCAAGGTGAGTGGGAAGCTCCAAGCTTCTTTTGATCCTTCCAAGCTCAAGAATTAGTTTCCCATAACACCTTTGTATGATCCCTTGAAGGTGCTAGCCTTGATGTGATTTAATGTTCCAAACAATCACAAAATCTTCAAGCTTTTGCAACAAAAACCTGAAAATGGAGAGCTGTGAAACTGTGACAGTTTCGGTCAGAGGAGAAGAGAAAGAGTGATGATTTTTGCTTTCAAAAATCAATTTATATTTATGCCATAATATTTATTAAATTAATAATAAACTTATGACACAAATCATGCAATGGCTTAGAGTGTCAAACACTCAAACTCCATGCAAAACCATTGAGTGTATTGTACACTATCACCATGCAATGTATTAACAATTAAATAATGCATAAAATGACATGTGTCATGTGGGCCCCACACAACCCAAATGAAAGTGGGCCCACGCGTACTCACGCGTTCGGGTTCGATATTTCCGAAATACCGAACTTTCGTCGCGACGTTAATTAAATCGAATTTAAATAAATAATTGCGCCTAGCGAATTATTATTTACGTCGCTAACGAATTAATTCTAAATTAACTCGTTTGCCCGAATTAAAATCTAATTTTAATTTCGCGTCGAAATCG
This sequence comes from Zanthoxylum bungeanum, assembly GCA_019454045.1. Classification (NCBI taxonomy): domain Eukaryota; kingdom Viridiplantae; phylum Streptophyta; class Magnoliopsida; order Sapindales; family Rutaceae; genus Zanthoxylum; species Zanthoxylum bungeanum. The sequence goes on from SKCR01046292.1 coordinate 35,121, forward strand.
AATTTCGATTATTATATCGAATATAATAATTTTACGATTAATTCCAAATTAATCGTTCTCTCTCTATGTATAGTACTTTATCCAAGATAAAGTCTCTCCGTAATTAATCCAAGATTAATCGAGTTTGAATCATACGTCATTGGTGAATCTTCGGGAAGCGACCCAAGAGATCTCTGGATATGTTGGCAGTAAATACGGCCGTCAGATTATCCGAACACGTACGTACCAAGTACTACGTTTTTACCGATTTACAAGACAAGGTTAGCCTCTAGCAAAACGCCATGCCTACCCAATTCTCCAGAAATATTCTTATTGGAATATAAGATCTATAACAGGCGTAGTATACCGTAGTATAGTGTATAGCAGTCCAGTATCGGATGATCACATGTAAGGCCTGGGGCTGGAGATGTGTCTGCCCCGTACGATACATATATCGGACATCAAGCAACTAGTCTCTTTGAATCGGATAATCCTGACCTTGTCATATTATCCCGATGGTTGCAACCATTATAGAGTACTAGTTCTGTATCCTGCGCGATCATCATCTCCATATGTCTGAAGTGATACTTCCATCTTGACATCACATCCAATACACTACGATTCCCGATAAACCTAGAAGAGGTGTACACAGAACCTGTTAAAGCCCTGGACGACCAAAACTAAAGTCTACCGATAGTCGCAAGTACTAGCGATGCAAGTCTCAGGTTAAAACCATATGCACCTACCCTGAAGCGGACTCCCATAGACACGCAGACATACTACCAAAGGGATTCCGCGGGGTCTATCCAGAGCGAAGCTGTTTTCCGTACCATCGGTAAAACACAACCTCCTACCGCACTTGCATAAGTATCCAATACTCAAATATATGAGAACTATGCTGTTGTGCCCTCACAACACGCACAAGTGCAGTACTAGTCTATTCCGCATTATCGATGTCCAATCTCGATAATACTACGACTAGGGATATTTAATGATTAAACCTTTATGGATTGATACTGTCTCATATCATCTCAATCCGGAATTAATCATAGGGACTTTTACCATTATATATCAAAGTAAATAAATTACAAAACGGTAAAAGGCAATTTCATTACTACATAGTTAATTTTGTACAATAATACAATATCATTTACAAAATAGTGACGCTATGGGTCATTACTGTCTAACAATCTCCCACTTGGCCTATAGCCAGTCACTCAAGCATCTAATACCTGAACTATGTACATGTCGCTCAAACTTTTCCCGAGGAATAGCCTTCGTCAGCGGATCTGCAATATTATCCTCTGATGCGATCTTTTCGATCTTCACATCGCCACGATGTATGATCTCTCGAATCAGATGGAATCGTCGAAGAACATGTTTGGATCGTTGATGAGACCTTGGTTCCTTAGCCTGTGCTATAGCCCCGCTATTGTCACAATACAATGGAACGGGCTCAGCTGCTAACGGAACTACTCCTAATCCAATTAGGAATTTACGGATCCAAACTGCCTCTTTTGCTGCTTCAGCTGCTGCAATGTACTCCGCTTCAGTTGTTGAATCGGCAACAGTATCTTGCTTGGAAGATTTCCAGCTCACTGCTCCGTTATTCAAACAAAATATGTACCCAGATTGCGACTTAAAGTCGTCTCTGTCGGTTTGGAAACTTGCATCGGTATACCCAGATACCTCAAGTTCTCCATCTCCATAGATTAAGAAAGCATCTTTAGTTCTGTTAAGATACTTAAGGATACTCTTAACCGCCATCCAGTGATCTTTACCTGGATCGGCCTGATATCGACTGCACATGCTCAAAGCATGGGACACATCAGGTCGTGTACATATCATGGCATACATGATCGATCCGACTGCCGAGGCGAACGGAGTCCGACTCATGTTGTCTCTCTCATCTTGTGTTTTAGGACACATGTCCCTAGATAGATAGACGCCATGTGATATTGGCAACAGTCCCCTCTTGGACTGATCCATGTTGAATCTCTTCAACACTTTATCAATATATGTACTCTGGGAGAGTCCAAGTAGCTTTCTAGATCTATCCCGGTAGATCTTTATTCCTAGAATAAAAGCTGCTTCTCCCAGATCTTTCATGGAGAATTTCAATGAAAGCCAAGCTTTCACCGACGTTAACATGGGAATGTCATTGCCGATAAGCAATACATCGTCGACATAAAGGACAATAAAAGTCAGTGCACTCCCACTAACCTTCTTATATACACAAGGGTCATCTTCGTTTTGAATGAAATCATATTCTTTTATGATCTCATCAAAACGTTGGTTCCATGACCGCGATGCTTGCTTCAGTCCATAAATGGACCGATTTAACTTACAAACCTTGTTTGCAAGTCTAGGTACGATAAAACCGTCAGGCTGTTGCATATAAACATCCTCCGAAAGGTTTCCGTTAAGGAAAGCGGTTTTAACGTCCATCTGCCATATTTCGAAATCGTAATATGCAGCTATTGCAAGCATTATCCGAATGGATTTAATCATGGCAACGGGTGAGAAGGTTTCGTCATAATCAACTCCAAGTCGTTGACGATATCCCTTCGCTACAAGCCTAGCTTTGTACGTTTGTACGTTGCCATCCATGTCAGTCTTCTTCTTGAAGACCCATTTGCATCCAATAGGCTTTACGCCTTCTGGTGCATCAACCAGTGTCCAAACTTGGTTGGTATACATGGAATCCATTTCGGCCTTCATGGCTTCTTGCCATAAAGTGGATTCGATACCTTGTATCGCTTCCTCATACGTAGCCGGTTCAGTATCCTCAATAAGATTAATATCTACGTGAGGTGAGATCAGGAATCCATACCTCTCAGGTATTACCCTGACTCTCTCCGACCTACGCGGTCCTTGTGTATTTGAAGATTGTGGTTCAATCTCATCCCGATGGACTGTTCATGTTCCGTTGTTGATTCATTGCCAGGAACAGTATCACTGCGACTTTCATCGAGTTCTACTTTCCTCCCACTAATCACTGCATTAGGAATTTCCTTCTCAAGGAAAACCGCATGTAGAGCAACAAATACTTTGTTCTCTTGTGGGTGATAGAAGTAATATCCTTTGGTTTCCTAGGATATCCAACGAATAGGCATTTATCTGATTTGGGTTCAAGTTTGGTACCTTCCAAACGTTTAACGTATGCCCAGCAACCCCAAATCTTCAGGAATGAGAAACCCGGTTTCTTACCTGTCCATATCTCATTGGGGTCTGTTCAACAGACTTTGACGGAACCTTATTCAAAATAAGAACTGCACTGTTTAATGCATATCCCCAGAAGGAAATTGGCAGCTCAGTGCGACTCATCATCGACCTTACCATGTCCAACAAGGTACGGTTTCTCCGTTCGGACACACCATTTAATTGTGGTGTTCCAGGAGGAGTCCACTGTGAAAGAATACCATATTCTTTCAGGTAATCATGAAACTCATTACTTAAGTATTCGCCACCACGGTCCGACCGTAATGTCTTAATACTCTTGCCTGTTTTTTTTTTCAACTTCGTGTCGAAACTCTTTGAATTTCTCAAAAGTTTCCGACTTGTGCGTCATTAGATACACATAACCGTAACGTGATGCATCATCGGTAAAGGTTACGAAGTATCGATATCCACCTCTAGCCTGGCTAGACATGGGCCCACAAACGTCACTATGAACGAGGGCTAACAGTTCAGTGGCGCGTTCACCTTTACCGCTAAAAGGTGATTTAGGCATTTTGCCTAATAAGCAAGATTCGCAGACGTCATATGAATTTACATCAAATCCGTCCAAGTACCCACTCTTCGAAAGTGTGGATATGCGAGTCTTGTTAATGTGTCCCAGACGACAATGCCACATATAAGTTTCATCATTTTGATCACTCTTTTTAAGCCTTTTGTTTGTTAATTTATATGTAGGAGATTCATTTATATTCAAAATATAAAGACCATTATTTGCAACTGCAGTGCATATTTCTGCATCATTTTTATATAAATAACACCCAGTGTTTCTAAATACAAAAGTGTACCCATTACGGTTAACAAAGATACAGATATAATATTCCTAGTCAAACTAGGTACATAATAACAGTCATTTAGTTTAAGTACATGCCCCGAGGGCAGTTCTAATACAAAAGTGCCCACGGCCAAAACAGCAACAGGAGTTCCTTTCCAACTCGTAGATCAATCTCCCCTGAAGCCAGAGTCCTGCTGTTCTGCAGATCCTGCACATCAGTACATATATGAGAACCACAACCAGAATCAAAAATCCAATTTTTAAAACTAGAAGTAGCCATGTTTATTTCAATAACAAACATACCAGAGGTCGGTGCCTTGCCCGCCTTGATCTCCCTTCTGATCGCCTTGTTCATGCGGCAGTCACGCTTCCAGTGACCTCTTTTGCCGCAGTTAAGGCATATGTCTTGTGACTGTTTCTCGGCTTCCCAGAAGCCATCGGCATCTTGGCCTTGCCCTTGTTCTTACGCTTCTTCTTTTTCACCCCTCCAGTTGCCTTGGGCCCAGCCCTTGACGTCTGAGAGGTCGATGCAAAGTGCGCCTCGCGCTTGTTGCCTTAAGAAGCTCTTTCTCTGACTCCTTAAGAATGGACAATAGCTCTCCAAGAGTATCGTCCGTATCCATCAACTTGTAGTTGATGATAATCTGCTTCCAAGTATCGGGAAGTGACTGTAAAAGCATGTCTACAATCAGCTCAGCCTCCAAGACTATTCCCATCTTGGCCAGCTCATCAATGTCAGCTATCATTTGAGTCCCGTGGGCCTCAACTGAAGCGCCATCAGTCATACGGGAGCGAAAGAGTTTCTTCACCAACTCATACCTCTCCATCCGCTTATTAGTGCGGTGAAGATCCTTTAGTCTAGCCATTATATTATAAGGATCCAAGTCCCTATTCTGGCGACGAAAGTGTTGAGTCATGGAAGCAAGCATGATCGACTGAGTTGTATCACAATCATCGCTATGAGTTCTCCATAACTCCAGCTCAAGTGGCTCAGTGGGCCTCGGCCCGAGAGGTCTCTGTATGGTGTACACAGCCTCTCTGCCCCAAGGACTATCCTCAGGTTCATTTCCCAGTCAGCAAAGTTCGTGCCCTTAAATACATTATCACCCATGATTATGTCTCAGACATTTCCTTTGTTTGCCATCTTAACTGCGATAGTCCAACTATCTAGTTAACGATATATGGGTACAGTCAAACTGTTACAAGAAAAATAACATTTATTAGTCCAACTAATGTTAAAATATTGACGAAATAAATTTTGTAAGCGCGTGTAAAGCTAAGTATCTGAATGAAATTGCAAATTCAATACTAGCCTCCACACTATTTCTACAAGTCTCTAACCCTCTGTCGAGTACTCGGGAAATCCAATTCCTAGTGGGCTAGGATCCCGTTAAATAACACACAACCTTGACTTTGGCCAACAAGTTGTATGATATTTAACTGGGTAGATCTCGAAGATCAATTGGATCCCATCCAATTCCTAGATCCGGGAGGTGGACATCCAAGTCCGAAACATATATATCTAATACATATGTAATGTATCCAATACATTTCCTAACCATTTCCTCTGAATCAACTAAGTCTTGGCTTTGGCACAACAAACTTAATGATTCCAGTTAAGCGGGACCCATTGACATTGAAAGTTTCGTAATCAATGTCGATGGACAAGAAGTGATCTTGACTTTGGCCAACAAATCACAACTTGGACAAGACACTGATGTGGAACAAAACTCTCATGATTCAAACACATCCTTAATTGACAAAGGTCTTGACTTTGGCCAACAAACCAATGCCAATTTCGGATCTTGAGAAAGAATCACTCAACGGAAGGAAAATCGCTTAATATTGTTTGAGGGATTTTTGCGTAATTGGCAACCAATTAATTTATCTTTGTTAGGTCTCATCATCATACACCCTTAAGCATGCTTCTAAAACATCATAAAGCGCGTAAAGTAAAATAATAGTGATATGCGGATGGATATATAACAATTTGTTCCTAAAACAAATCACTCCATTTCCTCTCCCCGGCTAGCACTATTCTACTTCTACCCAATTACATAATACAATAAGAGAAACCTCATTTACATTGAGGGGAATTAGGTGAGAAGAGAATACAAAGAGATAATAAGAGAAAGGCTGGACACGCAGGTCCAATTAATAAATTAAAATTTACAATCATTTCTAAAATTACCCTTCCCTTCTAATATCCATCCGATATACACTATTCATTCATCACATCCACATTCATTCATTCAATGCATGTTATACAACCAATCTAATCCAATTAATTAGTCTTTAATTAGGTGACAATACAATGTTCAACCAATGGTTTGCTTTTGCGCGAGTCCAACTCGTTTTTGAGAATAAGTACTTGTAGTACGAATTCATGAATTATATCGAACTACTCGTTAAATCCAATTTAAGTCGTATTCAATACTAATCCTTATATTTAATTCCAAATTAAATATTTACACTTTTATTGTGCTTTTATGACTTAGATTCCAAATCTAATTCTATCGGGTCTCAAAGCCCAATCAACATCCAATGTCCGTTTAATTAAAGTCCGATGGGCTTTCAATTGATTTCATTAGGCTTGGGCCTGGTCAATGTGGGTCAAACCCAATTTCCAAGCCCAATAAGGAATCACCCTCATTTGCCATAAAAATCAATATCAAGCCCATAAGGCCCAATTAAACATAAAAGCCCAATTAATCAAATTTTAAAATTCCAAATTTTATAACTTAATTAATTAAAGTGTAATGTCATGATTAATCCTTAAATCAATATTTCCAAAATATCAAATTAATCCATTAATCATATTTTTATCTTAAATACATGTCCAACATTATTTAATCAAAAAATCAAGTCCCTAATCTTCTTCCATGCATTCGGCCAAGGTGATGAAAAATTACCGATTTCGTTTTCAATCCAATCGAATCACAAATCGTCATTTTATGTTCGTTTAATGTCATCCAATGATCTTATAAACAACAAATCATCATCTCCATGGTCTAGGTAGTATTCGGCCAAGCCTCTCCAAGAGGGGAAAAATTAATCCAATTTATTTTTCATGAAATTGATAATGTATAACATAATGTAACATACATTTAAGCATACTTAATCAATCAAAATATCAAATCATGCTTCAATCAATTTTGCCCAAATATTACCCAAATATATTTTCATGCTATTTAAGCTCTGATACCATTGTTGGAAATTCAAATCCATGTCCCAAGATCAAAAGAGCTAACAAATATATATAAATGAATGAACAATATTGAAGTATGGCGGAATCATACTCACAAAGATCGGAATGCGGATGCGTTGATGAAATGAAAAATTTCTCCTTTGTGCAGTGAGGGTTTCGGCCAAGGTGAGTAGGGAAGCTCCAAGCTTTCTTTGATCCTTCCAAGCTCAAGAATTAGTTTCCCATAACACCTTTGTATGATCCCTTGAAGGTGCTAGCCTTGAATGTGATTTAATGTTCCAAACAATCACAAAATCTTCAAGCTTTTGCAACAAAACCTGAAAATGGAGAGCTGTGAAACTGTGACAGTTTCGGTCAAGAGGAGAAGAGAAAGAGTGATGATTTTTTGCTTTCAAAAATCAATTTATATTTATGCCATAATATTTATTAAATTAATAATAAACTTATGACACAAATCATGCAATGGCTTAGAGTGTCAAACACTCAAACTCCATGCAAAACCATTGAGTGTATTGTACACTATCACCATGCAATGTATTAACAATTAAATAATGCATAAAATGACATGTGTCATGTGGGCCCCACACAACCCAAATGAAAGTGGGCCCACGCGTACTCACGCGTTCGGGTTCGATATTTCTGAAATACCGAACTTTCGTCGCGACGTTAATTAAATCGAATTTAAATAAATAATTGCGCCTAGCGAAATTATTATTTACGTCGCTAACGAATTAATTTTAAATTAACTCGTTGCCCGAATTAAAATCTAATTTTAATTTCGTGTCGAAATCGAATTTCGATTATTATATCGAATATAATAATTTTACGATTAATTCCAAATTAATCGTTCTCTCTCTATGTATAGTACTTTATCCAAGATAAAGTCTATCCGTAATTAATCCAAGATTAATCGAGTTTGAATCATAACGTCATTGGTGAATCTTCGGGAAGCGACCCAAGAGATCTCTGGATATGTTGGCAGTAAATACGACGGCCGTCAGATTATCCGAACACGTACGTACCAAGTACTACGTTTTTACCGATTTACAAGACAAGGTTAGCCTCTAGCAAAACGCCATGCCTACCCAATTCTCCAGAAATATTCTTATTGGAATATAAGATCTATAACAGGCGTAGTATACCGTAGTATAGTGTATAGCAGTCCAGTATCGGATGATCACATGTAAGGCCTGGGGCTGCAGATGTGTTTGCCCCGTACGATACATATATCGGACATCAAGCAACTAGTCTCTTTGAATCGGATAATCCTGACCTTGTCATATTATCCCGATGGTTGCAACCATTATAGAGTACTAGTTCTGTATCCTGCGCGATCATCATCTCCATATGTCTGAAGTGATACTTCCATCTTGACATCACATCCAATACACTACGATTCCCGATAAACCTAGAAGAGGTGTACACAGAACCTGTTAAAGCCCTGGATGACCAAAACTAAAGTCTACTGATTGTCGCAAGTACTAGCGATGCAAGTCTCAGGTTAAGACCATATGCACCTACCCTGAAGCGGACTCCCATAGACACGCAGACATACTACCAAAGGGATTCCGCGGGGTCTATCCAGAGCGAAGTTGTTTTCCGTACCATCGGTAAAACACAACCTCCTACCGCACTTGCATAAGTATCCAATACTCAAATATATGAGAACTATGATGTTGTGCCCTCACAACACGCACAAGTGCAGTACTAGTCTATTCCGCATTATCGATGTCCAATCTCGATAATACTACGACTAGGGATATTTAATGATTAAACCTTTATGGATTGATACTGTCTCATATCATCTCAATCCGGAATTAATCATAGGGACTTTTACCATTTATATATCAAAGTAAATAAATTACAAAACGGTAAAAGGCAATTTCATTACTACATTGTTAATTTTGTACAATAATACATATCATTTACAAAATAGTGACGCTATGGGTCATTACTGTCTAACACTATTATCCTTTAAAAGATGAAGCGGTTATTTCATGTTTGTGTAATAAATCGGTTTACTAACCTGGAACACTAAATTATGCGAAAGCATCTGTCGATGGTCAGACGCAAATACCAGTTTAACCCAATTGAACCATATGTCTATGTCAACCAAATTATCTGGATTCATTAAGTTTAAGTTCCAATTATGGCTACCCCGCCCGACAGGTATATGTCTATCCTATAAGGAAATCTATTAAAGGGTTATCTATCATCAAGGAAGATCATTGGCTATTAAGTCTAAGGCTGAAACCTAAAATTCGTTTGTCAAGTTTATTTTAGATTTACCACATCAATCTTATTGGTGATCAGACAACAAGAAGCATTAAGCTTAAGACTTAATAAGTAAACCTTTAAATTACTAAACTATAAAATAACCCCTTATAAACCAGTGATATTAGAATTCATCACAACCCCAGATAACTAACTTAGTTACGACACATAACTAGGGCTAGTAAAATCTTAAATAGAATAAAAGACGTAAAGTAAATGCTGAAAAGTAAAGTACTGAAAAGTAAATGACAGAAAGTTAATGCTGAAATTAAATACTGAAAAATTAAATGCTGAAAATTAAATCCTGAAAGTAAATTACTGAAAAGCAAATGCTGAAAGTAAATTGCTGAAAAGTAAATGCTGAAAGTAAATTGCTGAAAAGTAAATAAAGCAAAAGTACAAACATAAAATGTGGAGGTAAAAGGATCCACTTTTATTACTTTTATTTTAGATATCTCCTTAATATAATATATTAACTTTGCATGATAATTACCAACCAGCCATATAGGCGGTATCCAGATTAAGTCAAATTAATAATTAATTACCAACCGACCAATCAGGCGGTATCCAGTTTAGTTAGGTTAAAACCAATTTAAATAATTACCAACCGACCAATATGGCGGTATCCTCGTTAATTCAGGTTTTAACTAGATTATATATTATAATTAAGGGAGATTAATCTAAATATTAGTAATAAAAGTTTTACCTTTTACCCCAGCAAAGGGGAGTTACCTCCTCATTACTGAAAAGTAAAAACTGAAAATTAAAGAAAGAAAAGTATTGTGCGTAAAAGTAAATTGCGGAAAGTAAAAACTGAAAAGTAAAGAAAAGAAAGTGCGAAAGAGGAAATTAATTACTGAAAGCTGTAAATAAACAAACAAGATACAATCTTCTTAGTATTCTTAAGGAATTCCTTAGAAGAAAGTATGAATTTACAAATGAAATGGCTTGGTATTTATAGGCAAAATTTTTCCTCCATCAAATCATCCACCAAATCCATTATTAATTGCTCCACTAATTGCTCCACCAAATCCATTAATAATTGCTACACTAATTGCTTATCATGTTTGGTGGTAATTTGATAATTTTTATTATTTATTTATTAACTTATTTTTTTGCTTTGAAAATGACTTTAATAATTACACACAACACACTTCTGGATGGTTCATCAATTCGGGTCTGAAATCTTCAGAATTCGAAATTATTTTATCTTCTAAAGTTGTAGATCTTTGAGTATTCTTTAATCTGGAACTTGAATCAGCTCAATCCGATATCGGAGTAAACAGTTATGCCCAAAATACGCCAGATGCACAAAACTGGAATTTCCAAAACTGCACTTCGTTAAAACGCCCTTTCAAGTTTCCAATCTCCAAAATTAATATGTCAAGTCCAATTTTTTCTCTTATTTGACCCAGATTTCATCCTAAATGATTTCATTATGTCTCGATATTATTTTATCTGCAAAATAAACTAAAACACATCAAAACGTTCATCAAACCCGAGAAACTAAACAAAATATTAAGTAAAAGGGCGGTAAATATTGATATATTTTCCGCTCATCACACCCCCAAACCTAACATTTTGCTAGTCCTCGAGAAAAAAAACAAAATAAAATACAAGAAACAATTAAAATTAAACTAACCCACTTTCGTAGGGATCACGGTTGTATTTAGCGTATGCAACAAGCCTTTAAGCCCATAGGTGTCCCTAGTGGACGAGTTATAGTCTCGTGACGGCTTACAGCAATGATACCAACAAATGTTTTACAAAAGTAAAAAGGTAGTGAAACTAATGCACAAAAAAAAAAAAAAGAATAAAGAAGTTAGTGACTAATCAGGTGAAACTTCTACTCCAAGTTACTAGTTGTTTTCTTTCTTCCTAAAATATTGAATAAGTAAATTCTCCGATTATATTTACCATTCTCCATATGCACAACCGACAAAATATTAATCAACTCATTTTTTCCCACAACAGTCACAAGTGCAGTTGATAAGAGAGTAATATTTTTGTCCTAAAGTTTTATCAGAATTCACACCTTTTTGCAGCAATGGAATAATTTTTCTGATTTTTCTCTTTGATTTTTGATTTTTTTTATTTATCTACAATATCTTCCATCTATGTAGCGAGTGTTGGGTCGGTGGCTCCCAAACCAGTTGGCTTTAGGGCACCAGGTGTTAAGACACCCCTACGGACTTAATTACTGAGCCTTCAGATATATATATATTTTTGCAGCATCTTTGATCCATGTAGCGAGCTTTGGGCCAGTGACTCCCAAACCAGTTGGCTTTAGGGCACTAGGTGTTAAAACACCCCTATGGACTTAATAACTCGGATCTCAAACGTTTTTTTTTCAATGCTTTTCATAGATGCTTCCTCGAATTAAACTAGAGCACTGAAGATCCGTTTGTTGATAATATATGCTAACTAGACATATGAAGATCTGTTTTAGTCAATTTTATGGAGAATTCACAAATTAAATAATTCAAAAGGAAATAAACAAAAATTAACTTGTTTCGAAAATAGGTTTGAAATACGTCTCATGAGTGGAAACTCCTTACTCAGTTATCTCTTACCAATTTCACCTCTTTAGTCAAAATAAAAACACAAAAATGCAAAAAAAAATTTGAAAATTTTTCAATTTTTTCATATTTTTCGAAAACTTTTGGACTAAAAATCAAACAACACACAACTAAAAACAAGATACTGATCAACTAATTCCCTCCCCCAAACCTAAATGAGACATTCTCCCAATGTCTTAAACAGTAGAAGAAGAGCTTGGAAGATAGTACCTGGTTAGCCGAAATTCTACACGAAAAGTTAAAGGTTAAGATCAAAATTAATCCGATGCCTCTTACCACGATCGTCCTCGGACCAATTTCTCTTTGAAATGATAGGGTCAATTTGTGGTTCATAAGCTAAGATTTGGTCAATTAGATCTAGAGCAGTTCTGGCAATAAAGATGAGTTCTTTCATAGGTTTTGTCACGAACCCATTTCTCCGGGCATCATCAAGAAACACACAAAGAAAATCATAAAATCCTTCAACGTTGTACAGTCCAAGCGGTTTCTGGTGTATATTCAAGTTTGCCTAAGATAATACTGTAAAAATTTCCTCCAATGTACCCAAGGCACCTGGCAAAGCAATAAAAGCATCAGCACGGTTAATCAATTCTACCAGTCATTCAAACATACCTGACACGATTAGTTATTCTCCGTTTGATGGTCCAATAAGATTTGCCTCCACCAAGGGTTTTGGGATGATTCCCAAAACTTGACTGCCTCCTTCCTGTACAACTTTTGAAACGATCCCCATAAGTCCAAGATTGCCTCCGCTATATACTAAGTGCATATTCCTTGCAGCTAAGACTCGACCCAATTCATGTGCTGCTTCTATGTATTGTGGCTTAACACCAACACTAGTACCGCAAAACACACAGATGTTTTCAACTCGTCTTCTTGAAGTGGCTTCCATGTTTTACTCTGGATGTCTTCAAAAGTGCAATGATGAGTTGAATTTATAATAACTGAAAAGGGTGAGTAAAGTAATAGCACTAGTACCTGCCAAATGACAATTATTAGTTAAACAGTAAAATAAATCGTGATAGTAAAAAAGGTCTGGATCCTGTCGGAGAAAATAAAAGAAAACAACAAAACAAATTACAATTATTAGGAAAAGACAAAGAGATATAATATGTACAAGAAAAGTAGCGGCTTGATTGACGTCTATGCATCAGGGACAAGCTTCCCATCCAATTTTCTTATAAATTGGCAAACAAGGTGTTTTTGAGTCAGATTCCTGAGACTTAACTGTTGTCTTTCTCTTTGAAATTGTGCATATAATACACGAATTTCGTGATACACATATCCACTGGGATGCGTCTCAAGAGTCTTAGATATATCATCCAAAGACTCCTTACTCAAGCCATCCATAATGAAATTAATCTTATCTTCGCGGTTATCAGACACAATTCCTAAAGAACCACAACGAGTATCACAAAACATACGAGCACATTTATAACAAACACACATTCTTTTGGCTCTTCTCTTTTTAGCATAGGTGCTCCTTCCTAAACCAGGCAGATGTGAAATAAAAGAGTCAGAAGACTCATCTGCCAATCGGACCCGTGCTTCAATAATCCAACGAATATCATTAGAAATACATTTGATCATTAGTAGTCTCATCCGTTCCAAGCAAGCTTTGTAGACTTTCATCAGAGATTTTTGAGGGAGAGAAGGAAATTGCTTGCGAAAATTTGTGAGAGCTTCTTCCATTGTCAAATGACTTTACCTGTAAAAATTAAACACATAAAAATAAAACACACCAGATCACAATATATACACAAATTGCACTGGTTGCCTCCCTGCGAGCGTTAAGTTTAACGTCGACAGCTAGAGCTGACTTCTCGAACTTTAGGCTGGATCTGAAAGTGTGACACTTTCTTTTTGCCGCTCAAACGATTCTCCCCAGTAGTGCTTGATACGCTGACTGTTAACCTTGAATGTTTCGTTGGTGCTAGAATCCAGTAACTCAACAGCTCCATATGGTAAAACCTGAGTGATCAAAAATGGACCTGACCACATTGATTTCAACTTTCCAGGGAAAACTTTCAACCGTGAATTGTACAACAACTCTTGTTGCCTTGGTTCTAACTTTATGTGCACTATTTTTCGATCATGCCATTTCTTGGTCTTTTCTTTGTACAATCTATCATTCTCATAAGATTGTAAGTGAAATTCCTCCAATTCATTGAGTTGGTGAAGTCATTTCTTTCCTGCAACTTGTGAATCAAGATTCAACTTCTTCAGTGCCCAGTACGCCTTATGTTCAAGCTCAACTGGCAGATGGCACGCTTTTCCAAACACCAATCGATATGGGGACATACCAATGGGTGTATTGTAAGCTGTTCGGTAGACCCATAATGCATCATCTAGTTTTGTAGACCAATATTTCCTTGTTGATCCAACATTTCTCTCCAAGATTCTTTTGATTTCCCTATTTGAAACTTCAACCTGTCCGTTTGACTGTGGATGGTAAGCAGTGGCAACCTTGTGAGTAACTCTGTATTTGGATAGGAGTGCATCAAAGTATCTGTTACAGAAATGTGAGCCACCATCACTTATAATTGCCCGAGGTGTTCCGAACCGAGTGAAAATATTTTTTTCCAGGAATTTGATCACCACTTTTAAATCATTGGATGGTAGTGCAATTGCTTCAACCCATTTAGAGACGTAGTCTACAGCAACCAAGATGTACAGGTTTCCGAATGATGGAACAAAGGGTCCCATGAAATCAATACCCCACACATCGAATATTTCCACTTCTAGAATGTTTTGCAATGGTCATTCATTTCTCCTTGAAATATTCCCCATTCTCTGGCACCTGTCACATTGAAGAGCAAAAAGATAAGCTTCTTTAAAAAGAGTGGGCCAGAACAAACCTGATTGTAGGACTTTGGCTACAGTTTTGTTTCCGCCGAAGTGTCCGCCATATGGTGATGAATGACAGTGCTGCAAAACACTGTTGACCTCCTCTTGTGGAACACACCGTCTCAATAATTGATGAGCACATCGTTTGAACATGTATGGCTCATCCTAGACATAATGCTTGACTTCTTTGAAGAATTTCTTCTGTTGCTGAGTTGTCCATTCCAACGGCCATTTTCCTGACACAGTGTAGTTAACATAGTCAGAATACCAAGGGGCATCTTGTTGTTTCATGGCAAACAGCTATTCATCTGGAAAAGTTTATTTGATTAACATCTTTGCCAGTTGTTTATCCAATCTCGAGCCTTGATAGATGATCTGCCACTTGGTTTTCTGTCCCTTTCATGTCTTTGATCTCCACGTCAAATTCTTGCAGAAGAAATATCCAACGAATCAATCTGGGTTTGGCATCTTTATTCATGATCAGATATTTGATTGTTGAATGATCTGTGTAGACCACCACTTTGGGACCCAGCAGATAGGAGTGGAATTTGTCAAAAGCGTACATAACTGCGAGCAACTCCTTTTCAGTGGTTGTGTAGTTGAGTTGAGCTTCATTCAAAGTTCTACTGGAGTAGTAAATGGTGTGAAAAATCTTTCCTTTGCGTTGTCCCAAAACTTCACCTACAGCAAAATCACTAGCATCACACATTACTTCAAATGGAAGAGTCTAGTCTGGTGCTACAATGATGGGGGCAGAAATCAGCTTTTGTTTTAAGATCTCAAAAGCTTCATGGCATTCTTTGGTGAAGTTGAAAGGAACATCCTTCTCCAGAATATTGCAAAGAGGTTTAGCAATCTTGGAAAAGTCTTTGATAAATCACCTGTAAAAACCTGCATGTCCGAGAAAGCTCCAAATCCATTTGACAGATGTCGGTGGAGGTAGTTTTTCAATTGTTTCAATCTTTGCTTTGTCTATCTCGATTCCTTTTTGTGAGATCCGGTGTCCAAGAACAATGCCCTCTTATACCATGAAATGGCATTTCTCCCAATTGAGCACCGGGTTTGTATCTTCGCACCTTTGTAACACATGTTCCAAATTTTGCAAGCAGTAGTCAAAAGAATCTCCAAACACATAAAAAACATCCATAAAAACCTCCATACTCTGCTCCAGCATGTCTGAGAAGATGGCCATCATGCAACGCTGAAATGTAGCAGAGGCATTACATAATCCAAATGGCATTCTGCGGAAAGAAAAAGTACCATAGGGACATGTAAATGTAGTTTTCTCCTAGTCTTCTGGTGTGATGGCAATCTGATTGTACCCTGAATATCCATCCAGAAAATAATAGAACTCATGTCCCGCCAGTCTGTCTAACATCTGGTCAATGAATGGTAGCGGAAAATGGTCATTTCGTGTTGCTTTGTTAAGCTTTCGGTAGTCCATGCATACTCTCCATCCAGTCACCGTTCTGGTTGGGATTAGCTCGTTCTTTTCATTGGTAACCACAGTGATTCCTCCGTTCTTCAGCACACACTGCATAGGACTTACCCAAGAACTATCTGAGATGGGGTAAATGATGCCAGTATCCAACCATTTGATGATTTCTTTCTTTACGACCTCCTTCACGATTGGATTGAGTCTCCGTTGATGTTATATTGTGGGTTTGTACTCATCATGTTGGTTTCTAATTAGGTCCCAAGATCATGAAATCAAGCAAGAAATTCACATGAATACAGAAAGGAGTAAGGCGGAATACATACACACATTGATGGGTTTGATGCTATGAAAAACAAGCCACTTCTTCCTCCTTGTTGAAGCTCGGCAGTGAGCTCCTTGAACTGCTGGACTGCTCGGTTTTGGGCTGGTTTGCCTCCTTCATGATCGGCCATGGTTGACTCCATTGAAGCTCCAAGCTTCAAGCTCCAAAATTGATTCCAAGCTCACAAGAACACTGCCCTATCACCTTTGTATTGACCCAAGTGTGTGCTAGCACCTTTGTTTTGCCACAAAACATCTCACTTGCTTCTCTTTTGTGTTCGGTCGAACCAGAACAAGAAGAAGAAAATCGGCTCTAAGCCGAGAAGAAGAAGAGAAAATGGAGGGAAGAAAGGTTTCCTAGAAACTGTAAGTGAAAGAGAGAGAGAGTAATAAAAGAAAATGTAATATATATATATATATATATTTATTTGATTTTCCAAAAATAAAACAAATACATAATTCATTTCCATATACCAAAAGTCAAAAAGCAAAAGCCCATTAATGCCTTTTCAACAACCACATCAATCACTCAATCAAGTAACAACTTGTCACATCACTCAAAGTGACATTTGATTTGATGTTTGATGTGACTAACGATTTGACGCATGATTTGACTTGCGTGCCGCACTCGAATTCGAAATGCGAATGCGCTCGAAAATAATCTCGGGCTCGGGTTCGCTCATTCTTAATTAATGAATTTTCCGTTGCGATGCAATTAAACGATTACGCTTAGCGAAATCACTATTCACATCGCTAACGAATTAATTCATTTCCAAGAATTAAAATCTAATTTTAATTCCTCGTCGAAATCCAATTTCGTATAATATATCGAATATATTATTTTATCGATTAATTCCAAATTAATCGTTCTCTCTCTTTAATTAATATTTTATCCCAGATAAAATATCTCCGTAATTAATCCCAGATTAATTTTCTCTCTCTTCTAATTAATCCCAGATTAATAAAGTGCGAGTCATACATCGTCGGTGAATCTTCGGGAAGCGACCCATGAGATCCCCGGATATGTTGGCAGTAAATACGGTCGTTGGACTATCCGAACATGTAAGTACCTTGTACTACGTTTGTACCGATTTACAAGACAAGTTTGGCTTCTAGCAAAGCGCCATGCCTACCCAATTCTCCATAAATATCCTTATAGGAATATTAGATCTATATCAAGCGTAGTATACCGTAGTATTGTGTATGTCGATCCAGTATCAGATGTTCATGTGCTAGGCCTGGGGCTGGAATTGTGTCTGCCCCGTACAAAGCAGATATCGGATGTCTGGCAACTAGTCTCTATAATCGGATAAACATGACCTAGTCATAATATCCCGATAGCTCGAGCATTTAAGAGAACAAGTTCTGTATCCTATGTGACCATCATCTCCATATGACTGGAGTGATACTTCCGTCTGAACATCACACCCAACACACTACGATTCTCAATATACCCAGCATTGGCGTACACAGAACATGTTAAAGCCCTGGATGACCTCAACCAAAGTATATTGATTATCGCAAGTATTAGCGGTGCAAGTCTCAGGTTAAGACCAAATACACCTACCCTGATTGCGGACTCCTATAGACAGATAGTCATACTACCAATGGGATTCCGCAGGGGTCTATCCAGAGCGAAGCTGTTTCCCGTACCATCGGTAAAACACAACCTCCTATTACACTTGCATGAGTATCCTATACCCAAATATATGATAACTATGATGTTGTGCCCTCACAACGTGCACAAGTGTAATACTAGTATTTTACGTATTTATCGATGTCCAATCTCGATAATACTCTGACTAGGGATATTTAATGATTTATCGTTCGTGGACTGATACTGTCTCATATCATTCTCTGTCCAGGAACAAATCATAGGGACCTCCTATCATTTATATATCTAGGTGATCTAATCACAAATTATAAGAGTGCAATCTCCTTGTCACATAGTTAATTTGTACAACAACACCATGATCTGTACAAATAGTGACGCTATAGGTCATAATTGTCCAACAATCTCTCACTTGGCCTATAGCCAGTCACTCGAGTATTTAACACCCGAGCTATATACGGTTGGCTCAAACTGCTGAGAAAAGGTCTTCGTCAGCGGATTTACATGATTTTCATCTGATGCGATTTATTCGATCATCACATCACCGTGATGTATGATCCGAACGAATCAGATGATTATCAAAATCAGTATCTGGATCGTCGATGATACCATTAATTCTTTAGCATGTACTGATGCCTAGCTCAGCTACTAACAGAACTATATCTAATCTAATTAGATTTGTTATCGACCCAAATGGCTTCTATTGCTGCCTCAGCTGCAGCAATAACCCGCATTTGTTGTTTATTCGGTAACAGTATCTTGCTTGGAAGATTTCCAGCTCACTGTTCCGTTATACTATTGTATAGTACCTATGTTACGACTTATAGTCGTTATCATGAAAGCCAAGCTTGCACCGATTATATTATGGGAATATCATTTCCAAGAAATGATATATCATCATTACTCAGGACATTTACTGTTAGTGCGCTCCCACTAACCTCCTTATATACACAAGAATTATTTTCGTTTTGAATTAAATCATAAACTATTATGATTACATCAAAACGACAATTCCAAGAACCTAATGCTTGCTTCAATCCAAACATGGATCGAATAACCTGCAAACCTAGTTTGCTTGTTATGGTTCGACAAAACCGACAGGATGTTGTAAACATCCTCCAAAAGGTTTCCGTTAAGGAAATCGGTTTTGGCATTCAGCTGCCACATTTCATAAATGAAACATGCAGCATCAGCAAGCATTGTCGAAATGGATTTTCCGTGGCAACAGGTAAAAGGTTTCGTCGTAATCAACACAATGTTGATAACTCTACCTTTTCGCTACAAGCCTAGCTTAGTACGATGGTATGTTGCCATCCATGTATGTCTTCCTTAAAGACTTATATAGTACCAATAGGCACAATGCCTTGCGGTACATCAACTAGTGTCTAAACATAGTTGGTATACATGGAATCCACTTCGGACTTTATGACACTTTGCCATAATAGGGAGTCGATACCTTGTATCACTTCCACATACGTAGTCAGTTGGTATACCTCAATAAGATAGACATCTTTATGAGGTGAGATCAGAAACCCATACCCCAGGTTGTTTTCTGATTCTCTCCGACCTACGTGGTTCTTGTGTATTCGAAGATTATTGGAATAGTTTCATCTTTGATGAAATATTTGTTTTCCATTAGCACTCGGTTCCAAGAATAGTATTACTCAGATTTTCATCGAGTTTTACTATCCTCCCACTTACCACTGCATATCGGTATTCCTCTTAGGAAAACCGCATGGTGAGCAACAATCTAATTGTTCTCTCGTGAGTTGTATAAGTACAATACTTATGGTATCCCTATGATAACCTACAATTGGCACTTATCCAATTTGTGTTTTAGTTTGGTATCATCCAACATATGCCTAGCATACCCAAATATTCAGGAATTAGAAACCTGGTTTCTTTCCTGTTCATATCTAATATTATATCTGTTAAACAGATATTTATGGAACCTTATTCAAAATAAGTTCTGCACTGTTTAGCGTATCCATTGAAGGAAATGGTAGCTCAGAGCGACTCGTGATTAACCTTATCATGTCCAACAAAATTCGGTCACTCATTTCAGATACACCGTCAAACTGACGTGTTCCGGGAGGAGTCTTCATTGAAAGAATACTATACTCTTTCAAGTATACGAGAAACTTATTGCTTAAGTATTCTCCATTACGGTCTTACCGTGACGGTTTAATGCTTTAGCCGATCTGGTTGTCTATTTCGTGTCGAAACTCTAAAATTTTCCGATTTGTGTTTCTGAAGAAACACATAACCATACGCGATGCCACATCTGTAAAGGTCACGAAATATTCATATCCACATCTAGCCTAGCTAGACATGGGCCCACTTGCTTCACTATGAACTAGGGGTAACAGATCGGTGGCACTGGCACTTTTACCACGTAAATAGTGTTTTATGCACTTTGCCCAATAAACTAAATTTGTAGACTTAGTTGAATAGAATCAATTAGTCCTATTACCCACTCTTCGAAAGTGTGGATATACGATTCTTGTTTAATAGTGTCTCTGACAACTATGCCACAATTAGTTTCTTAACTGATCAAATCAGTTTGAGCTATTTATTTGTCATGTTATATATTTGAGCTATTATTTATATTTAAAATAAATTCTGTTATTCACATCTAATGTGTTTATCTTATATCATCTTTATAAAATAACACTTTAGTGTTCTAGAATATAAAGGTTCACCCGCAACGGGTCAAACACTGATATAAAGATAATGTATCTAGTCAAACTAGTTACATTATAATAGTTTCATAATTTAGCCATACCCGAAGGTAGTTCCTAAATTCAGGTATCTACGGTAAAACAGCGACTTTCGTCCCGTTTTCAATTTGCAGATAAATCTCAATGAAGTTAGTACCCTGTTCAAAACACAGATTTTGAACAACAATACATATATTTTATGTATCACACTATGTATCTAAAATCTAATTTTAATACTAGCTGTGAACATAATTATGACAATCATATTTGAAGTCAGAGCCTTGCTCGTCTCAATTCTTCTTAGGAATGTCCTTTATCTTCCCAAAGATTATAAAATGATTTTTCCTTTGCCCTTTTTCACACTGGACCAGAGCCTTTGGCCAGCCTTGGCTGTTAGACAGTTATGACCCATAGCGTCACTATTTTGTAAATGATATTGTATTATTGTACAAAATTAACTATGTAGTAATTAAATTGCCTTTTACCGTTTTGTAATTTATTTACTTTGATATAAATGGTAAGAGTCCCTATGATTAGTTCCGGATTGTGATGATATGAGACGGTATCAATCCATAAAGGTTTAATCATTAAATATCCCTAGTCGTAGTATTATCGAGATTGGACATCGATAATGCGGAATAGACTAGTACTGCACTTGTGCATGTTGTGAGGGCACAACGGCATAGTTCTCATATATTTAAGTATAGGATACTTATGCAAGTGCGGTAGGAGGTTGTGTTTTACCGATGGTACGGAAAACAGCTTCGCTCTGGATAGACCCCGCGGAATCCCATTGGTAGTATGTCTGCGTGTCTATGGGAGTCCGCTTCAGGGTAGGTGCATATGATCTTAACCTGAGACTTGCATCGCTAGTACTTACGACAATCGGTAAACTTTAGTTTTGGTGGTCCAGGGCTTTAACGGGTTCTGTGTACACCTCTTCTGGATTTATCGAGAATCGTAGTGTATTGGGTGTGATGTCAAGATGGAAGTATCACTTCAGACATATGGAGATGATGATCGCGAGGGATACAGAACTAGTACTCTATAATGGTTGCAACCATCGGGATAATATGACTAGGTCAGGATTATCCGATTCAAAGAGACTGGTTGCTTGATGTCCGATATGTGTATCGTACGGGGCAGACACATCTCCAGCCCCAGGCCTTACATGTGATCATCCGATACTGGTTCGATATACACTATACTACGGTATACTACGCCTGTTATAGATCTTATATTCCAATAAGAATATTTCTGGAGAATTGGGTAGGCATGGCGTTTTGCTAGAGGCTAACCTTGTCTTGTAAATCGGTAAAAACGTAGTACTTGGTACGTACGTATTCAGATAATCTGACGGCCGTATTTACTGCCAACATATCCAGAGATCTCTTGGGTCGCTTCCCGAAGATTCACCAATGACGTATGATTCAAACTCGATTAATCTTGGATTAATTACGGAGAGACTTTATCTTGGATAAAGTACTATACATAGAGAGAGAACGATTAATTTGGAATTAATCGTAAAATTATTATATTCGATATAATAATCGAAATTCGATTTCGACGCGAAATTAAAATTAGATTTTAATTCGGGCAAACGAGTTAATTTAGAATTAATTCGTTAGCGACGTAAATAATAATTTCGCTAGGCGCAATTATTTATTTAAATTCGATTTAATTAACGTCGCGACGTAAGTTCGGTATTTCGGAAATATCGAACCCGAACGCGTGAGTGCACGTGGGCCCACTTTCATTTGGAAACGTGTGGGGCCCACATGACACATGTCATATTATGCATTATTTAATTCTAATGCATTGCATGGATAGTGTACAATGCACTCAATGGTTTTGCATGGAAATTGAGTGTTTGACACTCTAAGCCATTGCATGATTTGTGTCATAAGTTTATTATTATTTAATAAATATTATGGCATAAATATAAATTGATTTTTTGTAACAAAAATCATTCAATTTTTCTCTCTCACATTGCCGAAACTTGCAAGCAGTTTTTGGCTCTCATTTCTTCAATTTTTGTGGCAAGATTTGAAGAAGTTGTGCATTCAAAATCACAACAAAGGCTAGCACCTTCAAGGGATCATACATAGGTGATATGGGAAACTAATCCTTGAGCTTGGAAGGATCAAACTCGACTTGGAGTCCCTCTTTTCTTCTTGGCCGAGAGCTTCACTGCACAAGGGAGGAGTTTTCGCATCATCTAAGCATCCATTTTCAAGTATTGTGAGTATGATTCCGCCATACTTCAATTTATTCATTCATGTATTTATATATTTTGCTTGTTCTTGTTGATCTTGGGGCTTGGTTATTTCCCAACAATGGTATCATTGAGCTTAAAGAGCATGCAAATATATTAGGATGTTATTTGGGGAAAATTGTATGAAGCATGATTTGATGAGTTTGCTTGATTAAATATGCTTAGATGTATGTTATTTAGATTATACATCATCAATTTCATGGAAAATAAATTGGATTAATTTTTCCAACCCAAATGAGGCTTGGCCGAATACATGCAAGCATATGGACTAGATGATTTTTTAATTTTAAGACATTAGATGACTTGAAACAATATGGAATGATGATTTGTAACTCGATTGGATTGAAAACGAAATCGGAACCATTTTAATCACCTTGGCCGAATGCTTGATGGAGGATTAGGGACTTGATTTTTTGATTAAATAATGTTGGACATATATTTAAGATAAAAATATGATTAATGGATTAATTTGATATTTTGGGAATATTGATTTAAAGGATTAATCATGATAATACACTTTAATTAATTAAGTTATAAAATTTGGAATTTAAAATTTGGTTAGTTGGGCTTAATTTTGAATTGGCCTAAAACTATTATATTTGGACATAATGGGCTTGGTTGGGCCAAGTAGATTTGGACCATTTGGATTGGATCCAAAATGGGCCTAAATCACACCATTTAAGCCCAAATGTAATAAATGGGCTTTTATGTTTAATTGGGCCTTATGGGCTTGATATTGATTTTATGGCATATGAGGGTGATTCCTTATTGGGCTTGGTAATTGGGTTTGACCCATACATTGACCAAAACCCAAGCCTAAAGAAATCAATTGAAAGCCCATCGGACTTTAATTAAACGGACATTAGATGTTAGTTGGGCTTTGAGACCCGATTGTATTAGATTTGGAATCTAAGTTATAAAAGCACAATAAAAGTGTAAATATTTAATTTAGAATTAAATAATAGGATTAGTATTGAATACGACTTAAATTGGATTTAACGAGTAGTTCGATATAATTCGTGAATTCATACTATAAGTATTTATTCTCAAATTGAGTTGGACTCGCGCAAATGCAAACAATTGTTTGAACATTGTATTGTCACCTAATTAAAGACTAATTAATTGGATTTGATTGGTTGTATAACATGCCTTGAATGAATGAATGTGGATGTGATGTATGAATAGTGTATATCGGATGGATATTAGAAGGGAAGGGTAATTTTAGAAATTATTGTAAATTTAGAATTTATAAATTGGACCTGCGTGTCCAGCCTTTCTCTTATTGTCTCTTTGTATTCTCTTCTCACCTAATTCCCCTCAATGTAAATGAGGTTTCTCTTATTGTATTATGTAATTGGGTAAGAGTAGAATAGTGCTAGCGGGGAGAGGAAAGGGAGTGATTTGTTCTAGGAACAAGTTGTTGTTCATATCCATCCGTATATCGCTATTACTTTACTTTACGCGCTTTATGATGTTTTAGAAGCATGCTTAAGGGTGTATGATGATGAGACCTAACAAAGATAAATTAATTGGTTGCCAATTACGCGAAAAAATCCCTCAAACAATATTAAGCGATTTTCCTTCCGTTGAATGATTCTTTCTCAAGATCCGAAATTGGCATTGGTTTGTTGGCCAAAGTCAAGACCTTTGTCAATTGAGGATGTGTTTGAATCATGAGAGTTTTGTTCCACATCGGTGTCCTGTCCAAGTTGTGATTTGTTGGCCAAAGTCAAGATCACTTCTTGTCCATCGACATTGATTACGAAACTTTCCTCGTCAATGGGTCCCGCTTAACTGGAATCATTAGGTTTGTTGTGCCAAAGCCAAGGCTTAGTTGATTCAGAGGAAATGGTTAGGAAAATGTATTGGATGCATTGACATATGTATATGTTTTCGGACTTAGATGTCCACCTACCGGATCTAGGAATTGGATGGGATCCAATTGATCTTCGAGATCTACCTAGTTAAATATCATACAATTTGTTGGCCAAAGTCAAGGTTGTGTGTTATTTAACGGGATCCTAGCCCACTAGGAAATTGGATTTCCCGAGTACTCAACAGAGGGTTAGAGACTTGCAGAAAATAGTGGGAGGCTAGTATTGAATTTGCAATTATCGTTCAGATACTTAGCTTTACGCGCTTACACAACTTATTTCGTCAATATTTACACATTAGTTGGACTAATACAATGTTATTTTTTTTATGTAACAGTTTGACTGTACCCACATATCGTTAACTAGATAATTAGATTATCGTAGTTAAGATGGCAAACAAAGAAATGTCCGTGACATAATCATGGGTGATAATGTGTTCAAGGGCACCAACTTCGCCGACTGGGAAATGAACCTAAGGATAGTCCTTGGGGCGGAGAGGATACTGTATACGATACAAAACCTCTCGGGCCTAAGCCCACTGAGCCACTTGAGCTGGAGTTATGGAAAACTCACAGTGATGATTGTGACACGGCTCAGTCGATCATGCTTGCTTCAATGACTCAACACTTTCGCCGCCAGAATAGGGACTTGGATCCTTATAATATGATGGCAAGATTGCAAGATCTTCACCGCACTAATAAGCGGATGGCGAGGTACGAGTTAGTGAAGAAAATCTTTCGCTCCCGTATGACTGATGGTAGTTCTGTTGAGGTCCATGGGACTCAAATGATAGCCGATATTGATGAATTGGCTAATATGGGTATAGTCTTGGAGGCTGAGCTGTCTATAGATGTACTTCTACAGTCACTACCCGATACTTGGAAACAGATTGTCATCAACTACAAATTGATGAATTCGGATGATACTCTTGGAGAGTTATTATCGATTCTCAAGGAGTCAGAGAAAGAGCTTCTGAAAGGCAACAAGCGCGAGGCGCACTTTGCATCAACATCTCAAACGCCGAAAGCTGGGCTCAAGGCAACTGGGGGTGTTAAGAAGAAAAAGCATAGAAACAAAGGCAAGGCCAAGTCAACAAAGGCTTCTGGGAAGCCAAGGGACAAGTCTCAAGATGTTTGCCTGAAATGCGGCAAGAAAGGTCACTGGAAGCGTGACTGCCGCATGAACAAGGGACACAAGGAGGACATACAGGCGGGCAAGGCACCGGCCTCAGGTATGTTTGTTATTGAGATAAATATGACTACTTCTAGTCTTAATAAAAATTGGATTTTTGATTCTGGCTGTGGTTCTCATATTTGTACTGATGTGCAGGATCTGCATGATAGCAGGAGACTGGCTTCGGGGGAGGTAGATCTACGAGTTGGAAATGGAACTTCTGTTGCTGTTTTGGCCGTAGGCACTTTTGTTTTGGAACTGCCCTCGGGGCATGTACTTAAACTAAATGACTGTTATTTTGTTCCTAGTTTAACTAGGAATATTATTTCTGTATCTTTGTTAACCCAGTATGGGTACACTTTTGTATTTAAAAACACCAGGTGTTATTTATATAAAGGATGCAGAAATTTGCACTGCCGATGCAAATAATGGTCTTTATATTTTGAATATAAATAAATCTCCAAAACGTAAAATAACAAACAAAAGGCTCAAAATGAGTAATCCAAAGGAAGAAACTTATTTGTGGCATTGTCGTCTGGGACACATCAACAAGACTCGCATATCCACACTTTCGAAGAGTGGGTACTTGGACGGATTTGATCCAAATTCATATGACGTCTGCGAATCTTGTTTATTAGGCAAAATGCCTAAATCACCTTTTAGTGGTAAAGGTGAACGCGCCACTGAACTGTTAGCCCTCGTTCATAGTGACGTTTGTGGGCCCATGTCTAGCCAGGCTAGAGGTGGATATCGATACTTCGTAACCTTTACGGATGATGCATCGCGTTATGGTTATGTGTATCTAATGATGCACAAGTCGGAAACTTTTGAGAAATTCAAAGAGTTTCGACACGAAGTTGAAAAACAAACAGGCAAGAGTATTAAGACATTACGGTCGGACCGTGGTGGCGAATACTTAAGTAATGAGTTTCAAGATTACTTGAAAGAATATGGTATTCTTTCACAATGGACTCCTCCTGGAACACCACAATTAAATGGTGTGTCTGAACGGAGAAACCGTACCTTGCTTGACATGGTAAGGTCGATGATGAGTCGCACTGAGCTACCTATATCCTTCTGGGGACATGCATTAGAAAGTGCAATTCTTATTTTGAATAGGGTTCCGTCAAAGTCTGTTGAACAGACTCCGTATGAGATATGGACAGGAAAGAAACCAGGTTTCTCATTCCTGAAGATTTGGGGTTGCTGGGCATACGTCAAACGTTTGGAAGGTACCAAACTTGAACCCAAATCAGATAAATGCCTATTTGTTGGATATCCTAGGGAAACCAAAGGATATTACTTCTATTACCCACAAGAGAACAAAGTATTTGTTGCTCTACATGCGGTTTTCCTTGAGAAGGAATTCCTAAATGCAGTGTTTAGTGGGAGGAAAGTAGAACTCGATGAAAGTCGTAGTGATACTGTTCCTGGCAATGAATCGAGAACGGAACATGAACAGTCCATCCAGGATGAGACTGAACCACAATCTTCAATTACACAAGGACTACGTAGGTCGGAGAGAGTCAGGGTAATACCTGAGAGGTATGGATTCCTGATCTCACCTCATGTAGATATTAATCTTATTGAGGATACTGAACCGGCTACGTATGAGGAAGCGATACAAGGTATCGAATCCACTTTATGGCAAGAGGCCATGAAGGCCGAAATGGATTCCATGTATACCAACCAAGTTTGGACACTAGTTGATGCACCAGAAGGCGTAAAGCCTATTGGATGCAAATGGGTCTTCAAGAAGAAGACCGACATGGATGGCAACGTACAAACGTACAAAGCTAGGCTCGTAGCGAAGGGGTATCGTCAACAACTTGGAGTTGATTATGACGAAACTTTCTCACCCGTTGCCATGATTAAATCCATTCGGATAATGCTTGCGATAGCTGCATATTACGATTACGAAATATGGCAGATGGACGTTAAAACCGCTTTCCTTAACGGAAACCTGTTGGAGGATGTTTATATGCAACACAACCTGACGGTTTTATCGCACCAAGACTTGCAAACAAGGTTTGTAAGTTAAATCGGTCCATTTATGGACTGAAGCAAGCATCGAGGTCATGGAACCAACGTTTTGATGAGGTCATAAAAGAATATGATTTCATTCAAAACGTAGATGATCCTTGTGTATATAAGAAGGTTAGTGGGAGTGCACTGACTTTTATTGTCCTTTATGTCGACGATGTATTGCTTATAGGCAATGACATTCCCATGTTAACGTCGGTGAAAGCTTGGCTTTCATTGAAATTCTCCATGAAAGATCTGGGAGAAGCAGCTTTTATTCTAGGAATAAAGATCTACAGGGATAGATCTAGAAGGCTACTTGGACTCTCCCAGAGTACATATATTGATAAAGTGTTGAAGAGATTCAACATGGATCAGTCCAAGAGGGGACTGTTGCCAACATCACATGGCGTCTATCTATCTAGGGACATGTGTCCTAAAACACAAGATGAGAGAGACAACATGAGTCGGACTCCGTTCGCCTCGGCAGTTGGATCGATCATGTATGCCATGATATGTACACGACCTGATGTGTCCTATGCTTTGAGCATGTGTAGTCGATATCAGGCCGATCCAGGAAAGGATCACTGGATGGCGGTTAAGAGTATCCTTAGGTATCTTAAGAGAACTAAGGATGTTTTCTTAATCTATGGAGATGGAGAACTTGAGGTATCTGGGTATACCGATGCAAGTTTCCAAACCGACAGAGACGACTTCAAGTCGCAAACCGGGTACATATTTTGCTTGAATAACGGAGCAGTGAGCTGGAAATCTTCCAAGCAAGATACTGTTGCCGATTCAACAAAGCGGAGTAGGAGTACATTGCAGCAGCTGAAGCAGCAAAGGAAGCGGTTTGGATCCGAAAATTCCTAGTTGGATTAGGAGTAGTTCCATTAGCAGCTGAGCCCGTTTTATTGTATTGTGACAATAGCGGGGCCATAGCGCAGGCTAAGGAACCAAGGTCTCATCAACGATCCAAACATGTTCTTCGACGATTCCATCTGATTCGAGAGATCATACATCGTGGCGATGTGAAGATCGAAAAGATCGCATCAGAGGACAACATTGCAGATCCGCTGACGAAAATAATTCCTCGGGAAAAGTTTGAGCGACACATACATAGTTCAGGTATTAGATGCTTGAGTGACTGGCTATAGGCCAAGTGGGAGATTGTTAGACAGTTATGACCCATAGCGTCACTATTTTGTAAATGATATTGTATTATTGTACAAAATTAACTATGTAGTAATGAAATTGCCTTTTACCGTTTTGTAATTTATTTACTTTGATATAAATGGTAAGAGTCCCTATGATTAGTTCCGGATTGTGATGATATGAGACGGTATCAATCCATAAAGGTTTAATCATTAAATATCCCTAGTCGTAGTATTATCGAGATTGGACATCGATAATGCGGAATAGACTAGTACTGCACTTGTGCATGTTGTGAGGGCACAACGGCATAGTTCTCATATATTTAAGTATAGGATACTTATGCAAGTGCGGTAGGAGGTTGTGTTTTACCGATGGTACGGAAAACAGCTTCGCTCTGGATAGACCCCGCGGAATCCCATTGGTAGTATGTCTGCGTGTCTATGGGAGTCCGCTTCAGGGTAGGTGCATATGATCTTAACCTGAGACTTGCATCGCTAGTACTTACGACAATCGGTAAACTTTAGTTTTGGTGGTCCAGGGCTTTAACGGGTTCTGTGTACACCTCTTCTGGATTTATCGAGAATCGTAGTGTATTGGGTGTGATGTCAAGATGGAAGTATCACTTCAGACATATGGAGATGATGATCGCGAGGGATACAGAACTAGTACTCTATAATGGTTGCAACCATCGGGATAATATGACTAGGTCAGGATTATCCGATTCAAAGAGACTGGTTGCTTGATGTCCGATATGTGTATCGTACGGGGCAGACACATCTCCAGCCCCAGGCCTTACATGTGATCATCCGATACTGGTTCGATATACACTATACTACGGTATACTACGCCTGTTATAGATCTTATATTCCAATAAGAATATTTCTGGAGAATTGGGTAGGCATGGCGTTTTGCTAGAGGCTAACCTTGTCTTGTAAATCGGTAAAAACGTAGTACTTGGTACGTACGTATTCAGATAATCTGACGGCCGTATTTACTGCCAACATATCCAGAGATCTCTTGGGTCGCTTCCCGAAGATTCACCAATGACGTATGATTCAAACTCGATTAATCTTGGATTAATTACGGAGAGACTTTATCTTGGATAAAGTACTATACATAGAGAGAGAACGATTAATTTGGAATTAATCGTAAAATTATTATATTCGATATAATAATCGAAATTCGATTTCGACGCGAAATTAAAATTAGATTTTAATTCGGGCAAACGAGTTAATTTAGAATTAATTCGTTAGCGACGTAAATAATAATTTCGCTAGGCGCAATTATTTATTTAAATTCGATTTAATTAACGTCGCGACGTAAGTTCGGTATTTCGGAAATATCGAACCCGAACGCGTGAGTGCACGTGGGCCCACTTTCATTTGGAAACGTGTGGGGCCCACATGACACATGTCATATTATGCATTATTTAATTCTAATGCATTGCATGGAGATAGTGTACAATGCACTCAATGGTTTTGCATGGAAATTGAGTGTTTGACACTCTAAGCCATTGCATGATTTGTGTCATAAGTTTATTATTAATTTAATAAATATTATGGCATAAATATAAATTGATTTTTTGTAACAAAAATCATTCAACTTTTCTCTCTCACATTGCCGAAACTTGCAAGCAGTTTTTGGCTCTCCTTTCTTCAATTTTTGTGGCAAGATTTGAAGAAGTTGTGCATTCAAAATCACAACAAAGGCTAGCACCTTCAAGGGATCATACATAGGTGATATGGGAAACTAATCCTTGAGCTTGGAAGGATCAAACTCGACTTGGAGTCCCTCTTTTCTTCTTGGCCGAGAGCTTCACTGCACAAGGGAGGAGTTTTCGCATCATCTAAGCATCCATTTTCAAGTATTGTGAGTATGATTCCGCCATACTTCAATTTATTCATTCATATATTTATATATTTTGCTTGTTCTTGTTGATCTTGGGGCTTGGTTATTTCCCAACATTGGGCATCCTGAATATCGAAGTAAGGTGCGCCTTCGCTTACTTGCCCTTTGCAAAACATTCGACTTATCTTCCTCGAGATTAGTCATCATTCTAATAATTCTCCAAGAATTAATTTAATTGGTTCAATTTTAGTATTTCAAAGACTCTAAAAAAGATCCATTAAATCCTTCATTCTTATCATACTTTAAGGATCTAATCTTAGTTTCTGATTCAGAAATTAAGGAGTTTACACTGTGGTAAGTATAATGGATTAACACTTAAGTTATCTTACTGATCTTCTAAATGATTATGCTCTAACTATTTGCCTAACTTCGGCCTTTAGGCATATATTGTTTATTTTAATCAATAAAGTAACTTATTATTTTCCAGGACCACATCCTGAATTTTAATTCCCAATTTGAAAATTAAACCATTAAATAAACACATTTTTCCCCAGATATGTTTTAAATGTCAAGCTTTCATTTTATATCTTGATTCCTAATAGTCCAACTATTTAATCAACGATTTGTGGTAAACTAGTACTATATTGATTATATTATGTCCAACTATACAATCAAATATATTTAAATCAATTAACCTCATTACATTGAATTATAGAATCTAAATTCTAAAATCAACTGTAAATTGAAATTAATTAATTCAAATATATTGATAACCTATATCAATTATATAATCCAACTATAATACAGTCCTGTTGGAGTTTCTATAGGTCCCAAGATCAAACTCAAGCATGAATCATAGCGAATACAACGAAGGAAGTGCGGAATACTTACATCGAGCGGTTGAGAGACGATTTGGCAACAACGAACTGAAATTCTGCTCACTGCCCACTGCTCATGTGCGTGAACTATGGCAGGCCTTTGTGCTTCTGTTTTGCGCCATTTTGATCAAGAAAAACGAGCTCCAAGCTTCATCAAAACGTTCCTTGCTCAGGGTATACTGTCCCCCTTATCACCTGGCATATCCCGGGAGTGTGCTAGCACTCTTGTTTTGCCACAAAACTCACTGCTTCCCTCCATTTTGTCACGGCAGTCCAAGAAAAAACCAGAACAGAAATTGGCGTGAGAGGGAGAGGAGAAGAAGAGGAGAGAGTGTGACTTTTCAATTTCTTTTTTCTCTTTTATTTGTTTCAAAAACGTGAGAGACAAAAATGAAAAGCAATAAATATGTATCATATACAACAAAATGAATTTTTTTGATAAAAACTCTTCAAAAAGCGTGAAAAGCTTTTCCCTCCTAAAAATTCATTAATGGCATCATCATCATACATTGAGAATAGAGACAATGTATCATCCCATAAGGTGACTAGATACATCCATCATCTATTCGTGGTCAAGTAATGAGACTTCGCGATGTTGATTTGCGGGTCCTACTCGTTTCAAAATACGAATGTGTCCGCAAAACTTTCGGGCTCAATTTCGCTAATTCCGAATTAATGAATTTCCGTCGCGACGAGAACTAAATAATTACGCCTAGCGAAATCACTATTCACGGTCGCTAACGAATTAATTCTAAATTATTCGCTGCTCGCCCGAATTAAAATCTAATTTAATTCCGCGTCGAAATCTAATTCGTTAATATATCAATATATAATACTTCGATTAATTCCAATCCATGTTTCTCTCTCTTCAATTGATATTTTATCCTATATAAGTGTCTCCGAATTAATCCCAGATTAATCTCTCTCTCATCATATTAATCCCAGATTAATTTAAGTGCGAGTCCATACGTCATCGGTGAATCTTTGGGAAGCGACCCATGAGATCCCCGGATATGTTAGCAGTCAAATCGGTCATCGGACTATCCGAACACGTGAGTACCAAGTACTACGTTTTACCGATTTACGAGACAAGGTCGACTCCTAGCAAAGCACCAAGTCTTCCCAATTCTCCGGTCATATTCATCTAAGAATATTTAAGATCTGTATCAAGCGTAGTATACCATTGTATTGTGCATATCGGCCCAGTATCGGATAGTCACGTGCTAGGCCTAGGGCTGGATACGTGTCTGCCCCGTACGAAGCACATGTCGGATGTCTGGTAACTAGTCTCTATAATCGGATATACATGACCTTGTCATAATATCCCGATGGCCGCGCAGCACTTAAGAGCACTAATACCGTATCCTGCGTGACATCATCTCCACTATGACTGGAGTGATACTTCCGTCTTGACATCACATCCAATACACTACGACTCTCTGATAAACCCAGAAGTGGTGTACGCAGAACCGGTTAAAGCCTGTACCACCAAGACCGAAGTCTATCGATTATCATAAGTATTAGCGATGTAAGTCTCAGGTTAAGACTATACACACCTACCTTGATTTCGGCCTCCCATAGACACATAGTCATAATACCAATGGGATTCCGAAGGGTCTATCCAGAGCGAAGCTGTTTCCCGTACCATCGGTGAAACACGACCTCCTATCGCACTTGCATAAGTATCCAATACTTATATATATGAGAACTATGCCATTGTGCCCTCACAACGCACACAAGTGCAATACTAGCCTATTCCGCATTATTGATTTCCAGTCTCCATAACACTCCGGCTAGGGATATTTAATGATTAATCCTTCGGGGACTGATACTGTCTCATATCATTCTCAGTCCAGGAACTAATCATAGGGACCTCTCTTCATTTATATATATCT
The DNA here is from genome assembly GCA_019454045.1 of Zanthoxylum bungeanum. NCBI lineage: Eukaryota > Viridiplantae > Streptophyta > Magnoliopsida > Sapindales > Rutaceae > Zanthoxylum > Zanthoxylum bungeanum. Next base: position 69,231 of record SKCR01046292.1, read on the forward strand.
ATGGTGATCTAATCACAAATGATGAGAGTGCAATTTCCTTGTCACATAGTTAATTTGCTACAACAACACAATGATCTGTGCAAATAGTGACGCTATGGGTCATTTTGTCCAACAAGTCCAACTGTTAATTAAACACAACAATTTAAATATTAATCCAACTAACATTTAATTTAACAACGAAATAATTTATGATTGAGCGCGTATGGCAAGTAATAAACGAATATTGCAAATTCAATTCTTGCCTCCCACTATTTTTCGGCGAGCCTCTAACCCTCTGTCGATACTCGGGAAACTTTGTTTCCTAGTGGGCTAGGATCCCGTTAAATATCACGCAATCTTGACTTTGGCCAACAAATTGTATGATAATTAACTTGGTAGATCTCTAAGATCAATTGGATCCAATCCAATTCCTAGATCCGGTAGGGGGACGTCCAAGCCCGAAACATATATCATATATATGTCAATACATCCAATGTATTATCTAACCTTTTCCTATGAATCAACTAAGCCTTGGCTTTGGCACAGGAAACTTAGTGATCCCAGTCAAGCGCGAGCCATTGACCATGGAAAGCTTCGTAATCAATGTCGATGGACAAGAAATGGTCTTGACTTTGGCCAACAAACCACAACTTGGACAAGACACCAATATGGAACAAAGCCTTCGTGATTCAAACACATCTTCGACAGACAAAGGCCTTGACTTTGGCCAACAAACCAATGTCGTCTCGGATCTTGAGTGAGAATCACTCAATGGAAGGAAGACGCTTAATATTGAACGAGGGTTTTTCGCGTGAAAATTGGCAACCAATTTATTATCTTTGTTAAGGTCTCATCATCATACACCTTAACCATGCATTCTAAACACATAATAAAGCGCATATGAATAAAATAATAATGATATGTGGATGGATACTTTACATTGATCCTATATCAAATCTCTCATTTTCTCTCTCCAACTAGCACATGTATTTACTTCTATCCGTTACACTACACTTCTAAAGAAACCTCATTTACATTGAGGGGAATAGGTGAGAAGAGAATACAAAGAGTATAGAGGTGATAAGGCTGGACACGCAGGTCTAATTAATAAATCAAATTTATTACAACAATTTCTAAATTGCCCCCATCTAATATCCATCCGATATACATTATTCATGCATCGTAACCATGTATTCATACAAGCATGTTATCAATCAATCTAATCCAATTAATTAATCTGATAATTAGTGATCATCCAATATTCAAACAACGATTTGATTTTTTGCTCGAGTCAAACTCGTTTAGCGAATAAGTACTCAAAGTACGAATTCTTGAATTAAATTAAACTACATAATTAAATCCAATTTAATACTCATATAATTCTAATTCATTATTTAATTCCAAATTAAATATTACACTTTTACTAATGAACCTTTACGATTTAAATTCCAAATTCAATCGTTGCGGGTCTCTAAGCCCGATTAACATCTAATGTTTATTTAATTAAAGTCCAATGGGCTTTTAATTAATTTCTATAAGGCGTGGACTTTTGGTCAACTCGGGTCAAACCGATAACCAAAGTCCAATCCGGGATTTACCCCATAAGCCCATAAAACAATTTTGGCCCATTAGGCCCAATTAAATAATTAAGGTCCATTAAATCATAATTGGACTTTTTGGATGCGATTTTGGGCCCAATTGGATCCAACCAAATTGGCCTAAACCTAACTTGGTAAAACCAAGCCCAAAAGCCCAATTACAACCTATAAGGCCCAAATTCCAAAAACAAGCCCAATTAATTAATTTATAAAATTCCAAATTCCATAATTAATTAACCTAAGTGTAATACACAATTAACCACCCAATTAATATTTCTAAAACATCAATTAGCATAATTAATCATGCACTTTAACAACAAATAGTGTCCAACACAATTCAATCAAAATCAAACCCAATTTACATGCTTAAAGTCTCGGCAATTAGGGGTTTTTTCAATCCGATTCGGTTTCAATTCGAATTGAATCCACAATCATCATTTACCAAATCAATTCAACTCATCCAATGAATCAAAACAAAAAAATCACAATGAATTTCATGTTACTTGAATTCGGCCAAGCCTACTTTTAAAGGGAAAAATGTTCCAAATCAAAATTCAATCCAATTGAACTTCAAAACAACATTACCCTATTGTTTTAAGTCATCCAATGATCAAACAAACAAAAAATCACCAAGATATTAGGGTCTCAATTTTCGGCCATGCCAAAATATTTGGGGAAAAATTGATCCAATCCAATTTCATGAAATTGAACATAAACAACTTCAATTAATCAACATACAAGCATACTTAATCAATCAATTCAACCAAATCATGCTTCAATTGATTTTACCCAATTTCAAACCCTAACTTTTTCATGCTTGATCAAAGCTCATAGATACCATTGTTGGTTTCTAATTAGGTCCCCAGATCATGAAATCAAGCAAGAAATTCGCATGAATACACAAAGGAGTAAGGCGGAATACATACTCACATTGATGGGTTTGATGCTATGAAAAACAAGCCACTTCTTCCTCCTTGTTGAAGATCGGCAGTGAGCTCCTTGAACTGTTGGACTACTTGGTTTTGGGCTGGTATGCCTCCTCCATGATCAGCCATGGTTGACTTCATTGAAACTCCAAGCTTCCAGCTCCAAAATTGATTCCAGCTCACAAGAACACTGCCATATCACCTTTGTATTGACCCAAGTGTGTGCTAGCACATTTGTTTTGCCATAAAACATCTCACTTGCATCTCTTTCGTGTTCGGTCGGAACCAAAACAAAAGAAGAAGAAAAATCGGCTCCAAGCCGAGAAGAAGAAGAGAAAATGCAGGGAAGAAAGGTTTCCTAGAAACCGTAAGTGAGAGAGGGAGAGAGTAATAAAAGAAAATGTATTATATATATATATTTATTTGATTTTCCAAAAACAAAACAAATAAATAAATCATTTCCATATACCAAAAGTCAAAAAGCAAAAGCCCATTAATGCATTTTCAACAACCACATCAATCACTCAATCAAGTAACAACTTGTCACATCACTCAAAGTTACATTTGATTTGACGCTTGATGTGACTAACGATTTGACGCACGATTTGACTTGTGTGCCACACTCGAATTCGAAATGCGAATGCACTCGCAAATAATCCCAGGCTCGGGTTCGCTAATTCCTAATTAACAATTTCCCGTTGCGACGTAATTAAACGATTACGCCTAGAGAAATCACTATTCGCATCGCTTCGTTAGCCCCTATTAAAATCTAATTTTAATTCCGCGTCGAAATCCAATTTCGTATAATATATCGAATATATTATTTTATCGATTAATTCCAAATTAATCATTCTCTCTCTTTAATTAATATTTTATCCCAGATAAAATATCTCTGTAATTAATCCCAGATTAATTTTCTCTCTCTTCTAATTAATCCAAGATTAATAAAGTGCGAGTCATACATTATCGGTGAATCTTCGGGAAGCGACCCATGAGATCCCCAGATATGTTGGCAGTAAATACGGTAGTCAGACTATCCGAACAAGTAAGTACCTCTTACTACGTTTGTACCGATTTACAAGACAAGTTTGGCTTCTAGCAAAGCGCCATGCCTACCCAATTCTCCAGAAATATCCTTATAGGAATATTAGATCTATATCAAGCGTAGTATACCGTAGTATTGTATATGTCGATCCAGTATCGGATGTTCACGTGCTAGGCCTGGGGCTGGAATTGTGTTTGCCCCGTACGAAGCACATATCGGATGTCTGGCAACTAGTCTCTATAGTCGGATAAACATGACCTAGTCATAATATCCCGATAGCTCAAACATTTAAGAGAACAAGTTTCGTATCCTATGTGACCATCATCTCCATATGACTGGAGTGATACTTCCATCTTAACATCACACCTAACACACTACGATTCTTAATATACCCAGCATTGGCGTACAGAGAACCTGTTAAAGCCCTGGACGACCTCAACCAAAGTATATTGATTGTCGCAAGAATTAGCAGTGCAAGTCTCAAGTTAAGACCAAATACACCTACCCTGATTGCGGACTCCCATAGACACATAGTCATACTACCAATGGGATTCCGCAGGGGTCTATCCAGAGCGAAGCTGTTTCCCGTACCATCGGTAAAACACAACCTCCTATTACACTTGCATGAGTATCATATACCCAAATATATGAGAACTATGATGTTGTGCCCTCACAACGTGCACAAGTGTAATACTAGTCTTTTACGTATTTATCGATGTCCAATCTCGATAATACTCTGACTATGGATATTTAATAATTTATCATTCGTGGACTGATACTGTCTCATATCATTCTCCATCTAGGAACAAATCATAGGGACCTCCTATCATTTATATATCTAGGTGATCTAATCACAAATGATAAGAGTGAAATCTCCATGTCACATAGTTAATTTGTACAACAACACCATGATCTTTACAAATAGTGACGCTATGGGTCATAATTGTCCAACACATCATTCATCAGAATCTTGTGTAAGCAAGATGATGGACTAATGCCTCGAATGTCTTTTATAGTCCAGTCAATGGCTCTTTTGTGCTCTCGTAATACTCTCAGTAACTTTTCTTCATGCTCCAATGTTAGTGAAGAAGAAATAATAACAGGTAATTCAGAAGAGTTTCCAAGAAATGCATACCTGAGATGGCTCGAAAGTAACTTCAGCTTCTGCTGTGGTGGTTTTTCAATCGAAGGCTTGATTCGATCTTTCTTTGGCAGTTCCAGGCTTTCCACTTGTGGTGTCGCTTTGAATTGGAATGGTTTGTCAATGTAGTTGATACATTCCAGGATTTCAGCATCTAGCTCGCTGTCAATCATGTTGGTGATGCAAGCTTCAAGTGTATCCATGGGATTTAGCTCAGTATCCTGAACGATACTATCAACAATATTAACTCTGAAGCATTCTTCTTCCTTTTCATCGCTCGGGAATTTCATGCCTTTGAAAACATTGAAAGTAACTTCTTGGTCCTGAACTTTCATGGTTAGTTCTCCTTTTGTACATCAATCACAGTTCATCATGTCGCCAAGAATGGTCTTCCAAGGATGATAGGCACATCTTGTCGTCATCCATGTCAAGGATAATGAAATCTGCTGGAAGAATGAGTTTGGCGACTTTGACCAGCACATCTTCAACAAGTTAACACTAGCACCTAAATCACATAAAGCCTTACCGATATAGTGTTCTCCAATGGTGCATGGGACAGTGAAACTTCCGGGATCTTTCAATTTCGGGGGAAGTTTTCTCTGATAATGGCATTGCATTCTTCCGTCAATGTTACTGTCTCGTAGTCTCCCAATCTCCATTTTCGTGAAAGAATATCTTTCATGAATTTAACATAGCTGGGCATTTCTTCCAATGCTTCTGCGAATAGGATGTTGATATGCATCTTTTTGAACACTCCAGGAATCAAGAAATTGCTTGTCCAGTTTGTTTTTCTGAAGTCGCTGTGGAAAAGTTGGAGGTGGGTGATTCTTTCTGATTCTTTTTCCTTTGCTTCTTTTTCCTCCATCTGTTGCTCTTTGCTTTCTTTTGGAACTTCTTTTTTGGATACCTTGATTCCAACATCTTTGTTGATTTCAGTACCGCTTTTCAAAGTAATAGCTTACATTGCTCCTTCCATCGGTTCTTCCTTGGATTTGGTTCTGTGTTGCTGCTGGGAAGATTACCTGGCGGTCTGTAACTTTGAGCATTGGCCAGTTGATCGATTTGATTCTCCAGTGCTTTAATGGAAGCAGATTGGCTCTGAAAGATAGCATCATATGCTGCTAGTTGCTTTTTGAACATCTCTGCAATCCATTCTTTCATTTCTGGTTGTTTTTCATGTTCATGGCCTTTGTTCTGTTGTTGAAATCCTGGTGGTGGATAATTCTGCTGTTGGAATCCAGGTGGTGGATTGTTCTTTTGTCCTGAATTGTTGCTCCATGAAAATTTGGGATGATTCCTCCACCCTGGGTGTATTTGTTGGAATATTGATTGTTCCCCTGTCTATTGAAATTTTTGACATAATTCACCGTCTCTTCAAGTTGGTTTGGTTCTGGTGTTAGACAGTGATGACCCATAGCGTCATATTTGTAAAGATATTGTATTATTGTAAAAAATTAACGATGTAGTAATGAAATTGCCTTTTACCGTTTGTAATTTATTTACTTTGATATATAAATGGTAAAAGTCCCTATGATTAGTTCCGGATTGTGATGATATGAGACAGTATCAATCCATAAAGGTTTAATCATTAAATATCCCTAGTCGTAGTAGTATTATCGAGATTGGACATCGATAATGCGGAATGACTAGTACTTGCACTCGTGCATGTTGTGAGGGCACAACGGCATAGTTCTCATATATTTAAGTAATAGGATACTTATGCAAGTGCGGTAGGAGGTTGTGTTTTACCGATGGTACGGAAACAGGAAAACAGCTTCGCCTGGATAGACCCCGCGGAGTCCCATTGGTAGTATGTCTGCGTGTCTATGGGAGTCCGCTTCAGGGTAGGTGCATATGATCTTAACCTGAGACTTGCATCGCTAGTACTTACGACAATCGGTAAACTTTAGTTTGTTGGTGTCCAGGGCTTTAACGGGTTCTGTTGACACCTCTTCTGGGGTTTATCGAGAATCGTAGTGTATTGGATGTGATGTCAAGATGGAAGTATCACTTCAGACCATATGGAGAAGATGATCGCGAGGGATACAGAACTAGTACTCTATAATGGTTGCAACCATCGGGATAATATGACTAGGTCAGGATTATCCGATTCAAAGAGGACTGGTTGCTTGATGTTCGATATGTGTATCGTACGGGCGCAGACACATCTCCAGCCCCAGGCCTTACATGTGATCATCCGATACTAGTTCTATATACACTATACTACGGTATGCTACGCCTGTTATAAGATCTATATTCCAGTAAGAATATTTCTAGAGAATTGGGGTAGGCATGGCGTTTTTTTGCTAGAGGCTAACCTTGTCTTGTAAATCGGTAAAAA